>QOCX01001532.1:0-26469 GCA_005959815.1 Sarcophaga bullata | reverse complement strand
GTGTATCGTCTAAGCGCGATTAGGCAGATAAGTGGCTTCAGGACAGTGTCTGGTATTGGCAGTAGACAATACCCGATAGACATATTGGCGGATGAGATGAAGCGGATATACTTTCGCCGCCTCGAGTATCCGGGACAAATAGCAGCTATAAAGCGGAGGAGCGAAGGACTTCATGCACAAATGGCAGTCACATGGGAGAACAGTTTAAAGGGAAGATGAATTTCGCCTTGTCCCTGATATAACCCCTGGATGGAGAACAATCATTGCGAGCTGAACTTTTACGTGACCCAGTTTCTAACTGGTCATGCATGCTTCAGGAAGTATCTGCACAGATTTGGACACGATACTTCCCCTATTTGTCCAAACTGTGTAGATGAGGAGGAAGATGCGGAGCATATTCTAACATGCTGCCCCATATTCAGATGGCCCGGTGAATCGAGTTTTGTACCAAACCGGCTTTTGGAAGATATGATGAATTCTAGGATTCTATGGAGACAATATAGCCAGAGAATGGCTGAAATTATGCTAGAACTCCGAAGGTTGGAGGAACGAAGGCGAAATTTAAATTAATGAGATAAAGCTTTTAAGCTAACCAGCCCTCCGCGAAGTAATACCTTACGGCAGTCCCGTGGAGGGAGAGTGGTTGAAGTGTGTAGGGAGTGGGTTTAGTACGTAGGCACCAGTGATGGTGAATCGTGCATTCTTTTGTTGGAACAAAAGTGTCTTTCGAAGATTCCAACCTCCGGCTCAAGACCAAAAAAAAAAAACACCGGTGGTTGGAAACGCTTTAGGTAAGGTTGACAAAGTCTTAGCTCATATTATTGAAGAGAGGATATTATACTCAATAAAGTTGCGTTCTGTCCTACAAAGTCTAATGTTGAACTGGCTGTGAGTAAATCGTAAATCTCTGTTTGGCTTAAAACACTTGCGGCAGTATCTTCATCAGAAAATCATAAAGACTTTTTAATTTTTTAAATTAAATCTCTTAAAAGCAATATCACAGTATCAACTAAATCCATAAGAGGCGCCACCATTAAATTTTTTTAGAAAATTAAAATTTTAATATCAAAGGCATCAACAACAATATGTAAAGAATTAATCTGTAAAGACCTTAATTACTTACTTCCAAAGCGGACTTGTTGTTGGTCTCCGCCTTTTTCCGTTGCTTCAGAAATTTAAAATCATTAACACAGATATTAAGAGAGAACTTTTTATTCCTGATAATGGTCAAATCAAAAGAATTAATTTATGGCAGTGCAAAAAGGGACAATAAAAAACAAAAATGGGGAATAAAACCAACAGAACTTCAGTATGCCAGTATTCTAGCAGTGATACATGCAGCAGTGATACAAACAGATAGACAGTCATTTGCTTTAGCCAGTGACAGACACATTGTCGTTGTCACTGTCTTTTGGCTCCCCTGCAAGTTGATTGATGCCTTCTTTAATAGTCCACATAGTTTTCCTTTTTCTTTTTTATTCTTTTTTTAAAATTTCTTTCGTTATAAACGTTCATTTAACGCTTAGTAAATGCTGAGGAACTTAAAGTAAAAGAAGCATGAAAAGTTCACTTGCCTTTAGTCAGGAATGATGTTGGCAGAAAGAACATGGGCCATGGATGGTATGGCATTGCAGTAACGAACTCACCATAAAGAGAAAAAAAAACTTTAATAATTGCAATAAACACACACAAATGCAACGAAGAAGAAGAAGAAGAAGAAGATGAAAAATTGTTAAACAAAAGCTTATCATTTACATGCCTTAACTTTCTTTTATTATTTCATTCATTACATGTTCAACATGTAAACAACAGTAAAGTAAAGTAATGAAATCGTTCGTAGGAAGGTCTATAAAATGCAAAAGAAAAAGTTCCACGAGTGCATAAAAACTCTTGTTTTTACACAAAATAAATGAAAAAAATATACGAAAGTTGAACAATGCATTCTTTGCCATACTGCCTCTATTTGCTTGTATTAGTGTCGCCATTTCATCATCAGTGATGGCAATCGTGTCAGCCAGCCCTGGTCCCTTGTATTTCTAGCATTATTTTATTTTATTTTTTCTTCTTTTTTTCTGCTTTTTTTCTGCAATTTCATGTTGTTGTTTGCTTTTTTAGTCGGCAATTGGAAAAACTTTTTTAATGCCGAGTTTCTGTTTTGATGAAAAAGAAAAAAGCAGCGCCTTCAAATGAAAATCTGCCCGGCATGAAATTTATGAATATGAATGTACAGGGCATGTTTGTTAAAAATACTCTACATTAAGCAATAGGTGGGTTATCTTGGGTTTTGCCAGCAATTACTTGCTTAGTTGGTCAGTACAACGCTTTAGTCAGAGTTTCTGAACCTAGCTTCTCACACCTTCAAAGCTATGTGTGTTAATTTTATCCATATACATACATACATACATACGTAATTGGCCATTACAACCCTTCAGTCAGGATTACGGCCTAGCTTCTCACACCACTTATGTTGTGTGTGCTAATTTTATACATGAGTGGCGGGACCTACAGTTTAAAGTCGACTCCGAACGACAGATTTTTTTGAGAAACTTTTCATGACAATTTTATTTACTCTCAGAGTTTTTTGCCAGATATCTGCTGAGAGGAAGTCGCCAAAGAAATATTTTTTCATGTTTCGATTTTGATGTCTGACCGGGGATTCGAACCCTGGCCTTTCGTCTAATAAGCCAACACACTACCTACTAGACTACGGCGACTTCATTCATTAACAGCGGGACTTTAAGTTCCACCGAACAACAGATTTTTTTTCTGAGAAACTTAATTGGCCAGTACAACGCTTTAGTATTGGAGCACGACCTAGTTTCTCACACCATCCGTGCTGTGTGTGTTAATTTCATCCATCGCTAGCGAGACCTACAGTTTAAAAATTGCATTTGAGAAACTTTTCATGGCAATTTTTATTTACTCTCAGAGGTTTTGCCGGACGTCTGCTGAGAGGAAGTTACCCAAAGAAAAATGTTTACTTCGTTCGTGTTTAATATGTCTGAGCAAGGGTTTGAACCACGGGCTCTTGTCTAATAAGCCAACATAATACGTACTAGACTATGAGGACTCCAGAACGTTACCACTCAGGCCAGAAAAGCACAGTTGTGTTCAATAACTTGTTGCAATTTTGATTGTATTAAGAAGAAATTGTTCCGATAGGCAACGCAGATTATATTGGCAAGAGCTTCAATCACTTTCACAAGCTTCTATTTTACAAATTTCGTTTTGTTGATGCGGAGCTGGGATATCAACTACGGCCTCGCGTCTAATTGGCCAACACAAGTCCTACTACTAGACTACGACGACTTCATGCCTCTTATTATTATTATCACACAATTGTTGGAACTAATGTCTGTGAATTATAGAAATTTTAAATCAAAATAAATCAAAATTAGGGAAAAAGGCCCCCCTATTTACCGAATTTTTTTTTGAAACTGTTGTAAAAATTCTAAGTACCCGTAGAACATGCTTGGCATTATGAGATGACTGTACGTAGGCGATGACAACGTGTCATTTAAAATTTATTTTGTTGCTTAATGAAGTTTTGATTCGTTTAGTTCGGTTGGGTTTCATGTATCATCTTAATGTCTTAATTTACATTTAATTGCAATGTTCATGCATTTCTTTTTCTTTTTTTGTTTTGTTTGCTGCGCTTCTCTTTGTGTTTTCTAAAAATGCATGCTCATCATTATCATTGTACAGCATACATAAGGCACATTTACCATAAATTTGCAAAGCTCTTCTAATAGAAGGGCATTTGTTCATTGTGTGAGATTTTTTTTTTTTTTTTTTTTTGTTCAGGAAATAAAAATTTTAAATTAAAAAGTCTTTATATATAATTATTTAAATTACATAAAAACAATAAAAAAAATAATTTCACCATAAACTTTCCTAGCAATTGATAAATAAAAAAAAAAAAACGAGGAAAATAATGAAAAATAAAAATTTTATTCAATTTACCGTTATAAATATTAAAAATAATTAAAATTAATAAAAACCGAGTGCACAATAACAACTGAAAAGTAATAAAAATAATAATGAAAGCAATCATTAAACCATTCCCATGATATCTTACATCCCACTCTTGTCTCTCTTGCACTCCTAAAAGCTTCTTTCTACCATCACCCATAAAGTCCCCCCGGGCCTATATTTTTGCTCTCAACTTTTGAAAGCCACTGTAAAATCCCATTTGAAATCAAATTTTATGTTTATAAAATAAAATTAACGTTTAGAAAAAAAAACAGAACAAAGAAGAAAAAAAATTTTTTTTTCTTTGAAGAACCACAACGACAAACTACATACGTATTCCGAAAAGAGAAAAAAATCAAGAATCTTGATAAATATTTTAATTTATGAATGCATATGCAAAAAAAAAAAAAGAAAAAGTTTTAAAGTTCAAATAAAACACAAGCCCAAGAGTAGCCGTAGAGAAAGTAACATGTTTGTTAAACCAAAAAAAAAAATTTAATTCTGATGCAACAATGTGAAGTTAGAGCCGTTATGTAAAGATAGACCCCAGGTGATAAGCGAGAATGTTAAAGTAATTTTCTGGATGTCTGACAACCCACAGGAAAATTTTAAAGCTTCATTTAAAAGAAAAGAACAGAAAACTCTGTTCTAGAATCAAAACCAAGGAATCGAAGTAAATTTATGTCTCATTCTGATGATCGCTTGTATGCCATGGGAAGTGCAATAATCAGGCGGAAACAATGCTTTTACGGCATTATTATCATTCCCATCCCTTAAGTCAGGATCGCGACCCAGCTTCTAACACCATCCAAGTTGTGTGTATTAATTTTATCCATAAGTGGCAGCATCTACAGTTTAACGTGAACTCCAAGTGACAGATTTTTGAAAAACTTTTCATGGGAATTTTATTTGCCCGAAGACTGCTAATAGAGGAAGTCGTTTAGAACCTACAGGGTTATGGCAGTATTTACATACATACATACATACATACATACATAAATACATACATACATACATAAATACATACATACATACATACACTCTACATAACATACATACCATACATAATACATACATACATACATACATACATACATACATACATAAATACATACATACATACATACATACAATACATCATACATACATACATACATACATACATACATACATACATTAAATACATACATACATACAATACATACATACATACATACATAACATACATACATCACATACATACATACATACATACATACATACATACATAAATACCATACATACACATACATACATACATACATACATACATACATACATACACTATACATACATACATACATACTCATACATACATACATACATACAATACATACATAACATACATACATACATACATACATACTACACTACATACATACATACATACATACATAATATACATACATACATACATACATACATACATAACATACATACATACATACATACATACATACATACAATACCATACATACATACATAACATAATACATACATACATACATATACATACATACATACATACATACATACATACACTAATACAACATACATACATAACTACATACATATCATAAAATACATACATACATCACCATAATCATACATACCATTGCATACATACATACCATACATACATACATACATACATAGAATCATACATACCATACATACATACATACATACCTATACATACATACATAACATACATACATACATACCATACCATAAATACATACATACATGAAAAAAAAAAAAAAAACATACCATGCATACATACATTACATAACTGGTCATTACAAACCTTTTAGTCAGAATTACTTACCTAGCTTCACTTACCACCCATGTTGTATGTATTAATTTTACACATGAGTGGTGGAACCTATAGTTTAAAGTCTATTCCGAACGATTTTTGAGATTACTCGCAGAGTTTTTGTCAGAAATCTGCTAAGAGGAAGTCCCTGAAGAAATATTTTTTCACATCGTTGGCCGCATGTAGAAAGGCCCTAACTCACACTTTTTTCGAAATTGATTTTTTTTTTTTTGTAATTCCAGTGCATCACACAAATTTTGTCTGGAATCATGAAAAAAAAATCAATTCAGAAAAAAGTGTGAGTTAGGCTTCTTCTACATGAGACCAACGATATGTCGTTGGGTCTGTCTGACGAGGGGTTTGAATCGAGGCCTCATGTCCAATAAGCCAACATACTACCTACTAGACTATGGCGACTTCTAAGCAAACTTTTAATCCACAGCACGCATACATTATTCTGGGCGACCATGTATGGAAGGCCTTGGTTTTAAAATACTATCGGCCTATCTGCTTAGTCACCAGAAGAACTGGAACTACGATATGTTGTTGGGTATGTCTGAATTGGGGTTTGAACCGAGGCCTCATTTCCAGTAAGCCAACACACTACCTTCTAGACTATGGCGACTTCTAAGCAAACTTTTTAATCACAGCGCGCATACATTATTCTGGGCTACCATGTATGGAAGGTCTTGGTTTTGAAATACTATCGGCCTATCTGCTTAGTCACTAGAATAACTGGAAGTACGTAGGACCAACTGGTTACACTATGAGAGGCTATCAAAAAGAGTAATATTTTGTTTAATGATTGCTCTAAGACTGATGGTCTATTTTACCTACCTCACACTCTACCTACCAGGCTACGGCGACTTATAAGCAAACTTTTAATTCATAGTATGTTTATATTATTCTGGGTGCTCGTGTATAGAAAGATAAACTATCGGCCTATCTGCTTAATCACTAAAAGAACTGGAAGTACGGTGTAGTACCGGATTATATTAGGACTGCCTATCAGTAGTGATACTCAAAAAGAGTAATATTTTGTTTAATTATTGCTATTTTACTACCTCGTAGTATTATTGCTTTGCATGTAAAATCACGCTATACTATGTTTCTAGCATTACAATCGTTGTAAACCTACCACAGTCGAAGTAAGCTTTAGCTAGTTTCAAGTCGAAGTGAACCTTTGCTTCCATTACAATTCGCATCCATGAAGCACTTGAGCTCCTAATGTTTTTCCTCGACCGATTTTTGAATATTCTTGTGGAGTTTTTTATTCGAGAATTTTTTATTAACTGTTTCGCAGCTCTTTCTCCGAATGAAAGCGAATTTTCAAATTCTTTGTTATTGTATGTACGTAACCAACCTAGAACCACTGATATATGCGCTTAGCTGACCATTGGAAAGAGCTGGAACGTATCATCCTCATGTCATATATTTCTGTTATCCTATGTATTATCGACTCAATTATAATTCAAACGAGAGACTAAGGGTCACACTCAGCCTATTCACTTAATTTAGCTTCTTTTCATTCAAGATCTTCCCATAAGTCTACTTGTCAATCGGTCTTAAATTGAGATTTTGTGTGGAAACTTGTGTTTATTGAAAAGCGTTCATATATTTATAGTTTATTAGAGTCTAGTTTCCATAAAATTAGCGGAAATATCGAAATCACTTTTGTCTTATCCAGAGCGAAATAAGAAGCCTTAACAGAATGCTTCTTAAATCCATCAATAAATTGTTTAAATAAGAAGAAGGAACTCTTTATTTTTTATGCTACTCAACTAACAATATCTCAAGATAATAATAACATTTCGAATGTAATTAACATTCATTAAGGAATAGTTTGTATTCAGCATACATGTGGCAGCTACAATTGCTACCAGCAAGCAACCAAACAGGCCAGCCAACTCCAATCATTCGGTAAAATGTGAGAAACACCAGTGAAGTAAATCAAATGAAAGAACCGACTGTAGAAGAACAATGAATGACTAAGTGAGTGAGTGAATGCATGCATGCATGCATGCATGCATGAGATTAAATCAAATTTAGGCAGATAAATTCTTACAAAAGCTTACACAAGAAATATTGACTTAAGTGGTGGTGGTGGGTACAGGGCAGAATGTAAATGGAACATGTTAAAAATTTATAGAAAAAGAAACTTTGGCCCTTGGACTTGAAAACCAAAAGCAACGAAAAATATGTGAACATGTTTGTTTAAGAGGTAATTAAGAACGTGGTCATACAAATGCAACAACAACAAGATGAACAACATGAATTAAAAATATTTGAATACGTTTACTAAGAAGCACTACTCGAAAGTACAAAAGAATTTTTGTTGGATTTTTTCCCTTTTTCTCTTGAGTGATTACCATTAAGATGTGTTTTAAGAGAATTGAAATGATGATGATTAAAGCAAGAATCAATCTGCAGCTTAAAGTTCAAAATCAAATTGTCACAACCAGGAAATTAATAAAGAACGTTTAAGAACTTTAACGTTGAAACAGTGTAATCCACTGATCGCCACTATCTTTCATTTACAAAAGGGCAATAAAATTTTTGCGAAATCTGTTTAGAAGCTACATCATCATCAACTCAGAAATCTCCAATGAAATTAAAATTTACCTTCCGCCCATTAAACGGAAGTAAAGTGTTAGTCTTGTAGTCGCCGTAGTCTAGTAGGTAGTGTGTTGGGTTATTAGACGAAAGGCCAGGGTTCGAATCCCCGGTCAGACATCAAAAACGAAATATGAAAAAATATTTCTTCGGCGGCTTCCTCTCAGCAGATTTCTGGCAAAAACTCTGAGAGTAAATAAAATTGCCATGAAAAAGTTTCTCAAAAATCTGTTGTGCGGAGCCGACTTTAAACTGGTAGATCCCGCCACTCATGTATAAAATTAATACACACAACTAAGTGGCGTGAGAAGTTAGGTTGTAATCCTGGCTAAAGGGTTGTTAAAGATCAATTATGTATGCAGGTTTTATTTGATGATCGATGAAGACTCTTTAAAATTTCACTTGATGGCGGCCGTAAGCCAAACTTAATTTCGTTTGTCGCACGAATCGATACTTACTGCTCTGTTGAGAATACTTTTCTGTTCTTTTTTTATTTTTTCCCTTTCGGCAAAGAAAATTTCAACACAAAACGAAATGTAAATAACCAGGTCATGAAAAACACTTCATTTTTTTGTTCATCATTTTTTTTTTTTTTTTTTAAACGAAAAACGAATTCTCTAATAACAACGTGCAGATAAATAATGCTCTCGTTGAAGATGATACATGATGATGATGCATGACAAATTGGTTTTATGTGAATTCCTGTGTTGAAAATGAATACATTTTGAATAATGAGCACATAAACAGAAAGATAGAAAGAAATTTTTTTGAAATAAAAATTTAAATGAAAACCTCATTAAAAAGTAGAAAAAAAATCCAAGCAAATTATAGCTCCCCATCTGAAAAATTAAGCATTATTGCACACAATTAAGGAATAGCTTTTTAGGTTTTTTTTTTCTAAATTTAATTTACTCAAATTTTTTTATTTTAAATTTTCAAAATAATATTGACATTCATTTAGCAAAAGATTTTCGGAATACTCACACTGTATTTACATATCCCATCTATCTTTTGCCTTTGCTTTAGTGAAATATTTTGCTCTGTTTTTCTATTCATTCATAGTAAAAGAGTAGCTGGAAATTTCTTTTTTTTTTCTTCTTCTTCTTTAATTTTCTATTTGTGTTGTTAGTCTGGGCAAAAAATGTGTTGCGGTTTTTGACTATCGTCTCGTTGTCGTTTTGAAGGTGTCAGCTTATGGGAAAACCATAAAATTTTTTATTGGCTCAACAATTCCACAACCTTTTGTCCTTTCCCTCAGTCTACATATTTCCATCTTGGGAATTGTAACTTCTAACCGAACATTAAATGCCAGATTATTTGTCATTTGGATGTTGTCAAAAAAAAAAAAAAAAAAAAGAAAAAAAAAAAAAAAAAAACGGTGCTGTATTGTAGTTTTCCAAACATTTTATTCAAATACAATACAATACAGTCATAGTAAGTCCAAGAGTTTATTTGTTTTTGCAATTACTACGTAAGGAACTTGAAAGTATTTGAAAAAAAAATTAAGTACTCTTTCAAATAAGCCCTTTTGTGATATCCTTAATGGATAGGAATAGCATATTACTTACTTAATTGGTCATTACAACCCTTTAGTCAGGATTACAACCTAGCTTCTCACTCTTCCCATATTGGTGTGTGTTAATTTTATTCATGAATGGCAGGACCATTTTATTTACATACATACATAATTGGTCATTAAAACTGTTCAGTTAGGATTATTACCTAGCTTCTCACACCACTTATGTTGTGTGTGTTATTTTTCTTATATATTAGTGGCGGGCTCTACTGTTAAAAGTCAACTCCGAAGGATAGATTTTTGAGAAACTTTTCATGGCAATTTTATTTTACTTTCAGAGTTTTTACCAGAAATTTGCTGAGAGACAGTCGCCAAAGAAATATTTTTCATATTTCGTTCTGTTGAAAATGTCTGACCTGGGGTACGAACCGTGATCTCATGTCTAATAAGCCAACACACTATCTACTAGCCTACGGCGGCCGTTTTATTTACTCTCAGATTTTTTGCCAGAAGCCTGTGAGAGGAAATTGTCAAAGGAAATATTTTGTTCATATTTCGCTAAGTTCGAGATGTTTGAACCAGGATTTGAACCCCGACCGCTCGTCAAATAAGCTAACACACGACCGACTAGACTACGGCGACTTTGCAAAACAAACACTGTACAATTGACGTGTTGCCTTAACGATCTCAGTATCATATGGAGAATTTTCTCACATTATCCATGTTGTATGTGTTAACTCGATACATGAGTGTGACGGGACCTACATTTCAAAATCAACTACGAACAAATGATTTTTGAAAAGCTGTTCGTGGTAATTTTCTTTTACTTTCTTAGAATTTTTGTCGGAAGACTGCTGAGAGAAAATATTTTTTCATATTTGGTTTTGTTTGAGATATATTAGCCGAGTGTTGAACCACGGGCTTTAGTCGTATAAGACAATACACTACCTACTAGACTATGACGACTTTATAAAATAATCTCGCGGCTTATTTTTGACTGCCTTACTTAATTATGACAACAAAGAATGAGACAAAACAAAACTTTTCGATTGACATATTGCCTTAACGATCTCGGTATCATATGAAGAAATTGTGCTTACATATGCAACACAATTGTAGTTTCTTGATTTGATATCAAGTCGATATAATAGGTCACATCATATTGCCAGTGTTGTCATTTCAGAGACTGCTCTCGATCTATTAAAGCTCTTTTGTTCGTTTTTGTGGGTTTCCGTAGTTTGTAGAAAAACCAAATTTGTGTTGCTTAACTAAGTTGATGAGCTGCTGAGATTAGTTTAAATCTTTCTAGTGTTAGTGCTAAATTATAAAACAAAACTGTCCCATCACTTTATTTTATTTCAACCATCACTGTAGTCTGCAAAACACTCACCCACTGTTTGCTTTTCATATGTTGGGATTTTGCGTTTTGCTTTACATTTTTTTTAGGTGATTTCCTTTACTGTGCATGTCACGATTTCCGCAATAAGCAAAAATAACAACAACAACAACAAAATAATTCTGCGCAAATTAGAAGCACAGAGAAACAAAAGAGCCAAATGTGTCAAAGTGTCACACGCACCAAAACAAAAAAAAAAGTTTCAACAATTTTGACTGTTTTTTCTCTATGCTTTCTCGTTATTTCTCGTTGGCTTATTTAACTTTTCACATTTTTAGTCTTTTTTTCTGACAGACAGACAGACATGCTGCTCACCGGTGACCTAATGAACTACAAATGACACAAGGAAACTTTGCAAATGTGTAGCTTTAAAACAATTTAATATTGCTTAGCTGGTAGTGTAGCTTTAGGGCTTAATGGGGGTGTGTGTACAGAAAATGTTCAAAAATCTTCAGCTGCTGACTAATACAGGATTTTAAATAAAATCTTAAAGACATATTTAGCTCATCAGAGTTGACTTAAAAACAAATATTAGGAGTAATCCTTTGGCATTTTGAGTGGGAAATGCCTAGAACTTATTTAAGTAGTGTTTGCTGTAGTAATAGGTTAAGAGCAGACCGTCAAAAATCCTACTTGAAGCCACTTAAATAAGAATGGATACACAGAAGAGGGTACGGCTGCCACAAGAATTTCCTACAAAATTAAGTAACAAAATTAATCCAAGTGCTGACGTGGTTTGACTATAAAAGCCAGATAGGACGGTCAGCGCGGGTTTCTTTCCTATTTGATGGAATTGGCAGTGAATTTTCTGCTGTGAACTAAGTCTGTATGGCTAAACCCTTATTTGAGAGATCGATTATCTATCATCAAGTGAACCATTTGAAGCAGTCATTAAAACAACGTCAACAAAAACTTTTCTGAGAGCCTGAGTAAGTTTTCATACAGCAATCCCATTACGCGAACGTAATATTTAATAATGGGATTGCTGCCCCATTACGCAAAGTAATGGGGCTTATTAGGCGTAAGACCACGGTTCAAACCCAAGGTCAGATGTGAAAAAAAATATTTCTTCGGCGACTCTGAGAGTAAAATAAATTTGCCATGAAAAGTTTCTCAAAAATCTCTCGTTCGCAATCGATTTTAAACTGAAGGTTCCGCCAATCTTGTGTAAAATTAACACACACGTACAGCACAGCACTCATGTTGTGAGACGTTAGGTCGTAATCCTGACTGATATAGATTTGAATAGATTTGTTTGAGATTGATTTGTCTTCAGGAAAGCGAAATCCTGGGCAAATATTGCACTCAGAGCGACTAGTGGAATTGTATACAAAATTTCTGCATGCTAGTGAACTATACTGGTTTAACAAATGAGGGCTTGATGGCATTAGCCGTTGTGTAATTGTGTTAGCATAGCCAGCCTTGAACCCTGTAATTATAAGTAAAAGTTTTTCTTTTAAAATTTTTTTTTTTCGTATAATAGTTATGTGTGGACTTTTCGTTTAAAAGAAAAAAAATTTTTTTTTAAATTTTTTATTTTGACAGAATACGTGAATGTTTAGCAATTAACGTTTACTTAGGCCATTCTGAATTAAAAAAATAAAAAAAACCTCGCCATTCTTTTTATTGTTTTGAGAAACTCTTCTGTTACTAAATCAAGGCAAAAATCAAAAATATTTTCTCCTTTTTCTTCTTTCTTCTTTCTTCATTTTGATAAGTTTTTTTAATCGCCCCTTTAGGGTGTGTAGGTATTTATTATTGTTTGTTGGTGTTTTTTTTTTCTTCTTCTTCTTTCTATCTTCGCTGCAATAATTTCTTCTTTTATTCACCATTTTACCATATTGTTTGTTGGCTTCTATTGTGTCTGTTGTCTATTATTTCTCTGATGCCATTTAGATTAGACTAAGCTGAGCTTCTTTTGCTGATTGTTAAAAAAAAAAATAAATAATAAATAAATAAAAAAACAAGAAGAAGACTTAAACCATGGACTTACTTATGCCATCATTATCTCCGTAGACAAAAAAAAAAGCCAAGAAATAAAAAGTAAAAGATCAGCGCACTTAAATTAGCAGACCTCATAACTTTCTATTTTAAATAAAATTCATTTTAGTTTTTAGTTTTTTTTTCTTTCAATTCTTTAAATATTTATTTTAGTTTTTATTTCTCATCATCTTGTAGTCTTTTTTGTTGTCTTAAACCATCTGGTTAATGGGTCTGATATTAACAATAATAATCGCCGAATAAAAAAAAAAAAAAAGATCGCTTTACGAGTGTAAAAATTTATTGTGTTTTTTTTTTTTCAAAACTTAACAAGACTTTCCATTGTTCCCGGAAACTTGAAACGATTTGTTACATTTGCATTCCAACACTTGCCATATACTCTGTGAAAGAGAAAACAAGCTAATTTTCATGCAAATTTAAGCAATTATGATCACAGGGAAACATTAAAAAAAAATCCACACAAATTATTTGCGGAAGTAAAGCAAAAACAAAAATTGAAAATTAAATAAAAAAGCACCAAAATTTGTTTTCTGAAAGGTGAAACCTCCTTTACTGTATTTACATAAGGTAGGGTTTTCTAAATTCACCATAAAGATGAGTCATTAGGTATCGTTTTCGACCTTGAAAATAATTTCTGTTCTATCTATACACCTTCATATTCTCAGTTGTGCATTATTAGGAGCGTACTCGCCTGAAAAGGAACCGAAAATTCTCTACGAAAACAATTTGAGAATCTTCTCTGAGAGAATATCCAAATTATGAATAAAAACTAGCTGCAAGAGGTGGTTGAATGTGAATGAAATGTCGTGGACCTTGATAAAGAATTTCAACTAAATTTCATGTAAAAACTACACAATCATTAAAACACCTGCAGCAGTTTCTGAAACGACAATTAGCAATATGATGGAATCTCTTACGTCCACTTGTTGCTATCAATTCAACCCTAACACTAGAAAGATTTAAACCAATCTCAGCAGCTCATCAACTTACTTAAGCAACACAAATTTGATTTTTGTGCAATCTACGGAAGCCCACAAAAATGAGCAAAAGAGCTTTAATAGATCGAAAGCAGTTTCTGAAACGACAATTGCTAATATGGCGGGACCTATTATATCGACTTGATATCAAATCAAGAAACTACAGTTGAGTAGCATATGTAAACACAATTTCTTCAAATGATACCGAGATCGTTAAGGCAATATGTCAATCGGAAAGTTTTGTTTTGTCTCACTCTTTGTTGTCATAATTAAGTAAGGCAGTCAAAAATAAGCCGCGTTATTGTTTTAGAAAGTGGTTCAACACTCGGCTAATATATCGTGAACAAAACAAAATATGAAAAAATATTTTCTCTCAGCAGTCTTCTGACAAAAATTCTAAGAAAGTAAAAGAAAATTTCCATTAAAAACAGCTTTTCAAAAATCATTTGTTCGTAGTTAATTTTGAAATGTAGGTCCCGTCACACTCATGGATCAAGTTAACACACATAACATGGATGCTGTGAGAAGCTAGGTTGCAATCTTGACAGAAGTGATGTAATGACCAATTAAGCAAGTAAGTTTATGGACTCAGAAAACTGAGTGGTATATCCTTATTTTTTTTAATAAACAAATTTAATGGTTCTTATCGACCTTGTGCCCTTTAACGGTAAAAGGACCGTTTAATTGTAGCGCATATAAAATGAATCAAAATCATCTGCTTTCGATAGACAAACTTTTGATTCGTTTGATTTTACAGAAGCCCAAGTCTATACTTGACAGATACAAATGTTTACATAGTACTTGCATAAGTCACCATAGTCTAATAGGTAGTGTGTTGGCTTATTAGACATGAGATCGTGGTTCACAACCCGGCTTAGACATCTCGAACAAAAACGAAATATGAGAAAGCAATAAGATTTCTGATAAAAACTTTGAGATTCAATAAAAATTGCCATGAAATCTGTCGTTCGAGGTCGACATTAAACTGTAGGCTCCGCCACTTATGGACAAAATTAATAAACACAGCATAAGTGGTGTGAGAAGCTAAGTGGTAATCCTGACAGAAGGGTTGTAATGACCAACTGTGTGTGTATGGTGTATATACTCGCAAATGCCTTTAGTGCCATGGTGGTATATTTAGTAAGTTCTGGAAAACTAGGGGAGGTAAGTGAGGTAATAGGTCTATTGCAGCTTTTTCTTTGTGCAGTAGGTTATTCCTACACTAGTTCCTTACATTTCTACCACTGTATATATAAAGAGTATTTAAACCATTAAACTAATTAGAAAATGTAAGACAATAACCATTTTGCGGAGGACTTTTACATCTGACAGGCAGTAAAAATCAAACAATAAACCAATGTTGACAATTGTAAAGTTTTATTGACGAATTTAAAAAAAACATCTCTTTTAAAAGGTGTTTATGGTAAAACAACACTGATTGACACTGTTTTATTCATAAACGGTGAAAACTATACTAAAATATACGTTGTTTTGTACTACGTATCTTTTGTAGTTTTTTTTTCTCGTTTTTTTTTTTAATTAAAATAGAAATTTTATTACAAAAACTATAAAAGAAACAACATGAAGATTTCAAAAGATTTAATTTTATTTTTTTCTTGTTGTTTTTTTATTATTTTTATGGCGTTTTTTTTTTTTTTCAACAACTGATTAAAATATTTTTTTATTTTCTAAACAAAATTGAAAGTGTTTGAAAAGACAGCCAAGTTTTGTAAAATAAAAAAAAATAAAAATCGAAATAAAAATGAAAATAAAAACATTCCATATTGTAATTGAATTAATAGTTAAAGCAACAGCAGCATCACTTTTACTTGTATTGTAATTTAAATCCCCCCCAATGATTTAATCAGTCAATAAATTTAATTTAAAACGATTTTAATGCCTTAAAACCCGTCTAAACACCTTAAAAAAAAACTGTCTACATTTACATGATGATTTTGGACAAAAGTCATTAATGTCAACATTCGATGGATCAAAAGCTACAAAGTATTCATTAAACAAGCCTTCAAAGACATTGAAGAAATCAAAAAAAAAAAAACCTGCAGCGACTTTTTCTTTAAAGTGATTAAAAATCAACTGAAATTATCGGCAACAGCAACTTTCATTGTAACGATCCCCAAGCAGAGAAAGAAAAAAGAAAAACTTTTTTTTTAAACGCTAAAGAAAACAGTTACAAAAAAAGATTTTTTTTATTATAAATTCATCTGAAAAAAAACCCAGTAATTATAATACTAAATAAAAATACTTGAAAAAAAAAAATAATGCGACGAATTAATAAAGACAAAAGGAGCAAGAGAGAGAAAGAGAGTGAGTGAGTAAGTAAGTAAGTGCAAAAATCATCACAGTCCGTCAGTCCATGTCATATGGATAAATAATGATTGTGAATAACGATCATTATCATCAGCATCGCCATCAAAACAATGATTGATCATATGGCATACTCTGTTGGCTACCTGATTTTTGTTTTTGCCTTAAACTCACTTAATAATTACCCCCGGTTTAATGCTATGAATTTATTATTTTTATACCAAAAATGATATGAAAAACCAAGTTTTTTTCTTTCTTCTTTTGTATAAAAATTCATAGGAATTATTATTGAGTTTTTAATACCAAATGCATAAGCTGAAGACCCTCAATACTTTGTTAAATTTGTTAGAGTTTATGAGCAAACTGCTTGTTTAAACTCCTATATGTCCGGGGTTCGAATACAATACAAGACAACTATTTTTTTTTATCACGGACAATTTGGATATTAAAAAATTTAGAGGCGTGTGATATCTCTTCTAAATAATTTAACCTAAGGCCTCCGAGTAAAAAAAGTGGACTCGAGATTACAGTCCAACACAAATGCATAACTGCAACAATACGATCGCACAATCGCTCAACTGTTATAAGAACTCTCAAGACCATAGCTGTAAAAACCAAGCAAATTAGAACAAGGTTGGGGCAGAAGGACTTGTGTGGCAGTCATATGAACCTTAAAAAGAAACTAAAAGAATCGTAAACAGTTCGTAAAGCTGGATTCACCATGTTGATCGAACAAAATTGACGAACAAAGTATTCAAGTTTGTCCAGACAAAATATAAAATTTAACCAAATCGAGCTGAGGGTTGTATGTATCAAATGTTTGCACTCTGTAAAGAGGAAAACTGTCAAATTCCTTGGAAAAAAATTGATTCAGGCATAAATTTCGTTCGTACAACATGGGTGAATCCAGTATCGCATCCCCCAAACTGATAGGAATCCTGTCACACCACATCCAAACTGCGTATGCACTTTGCTTTTGATTATTGATTATTTTTTTGATTATTTCTGATTAAAGACAATAAAATACGAGCTTCAAAGAGGCAATGGAAGGCGAAAAAACGCCCCAAACATTTTTGCGCGATAACTCGCAAAGTTGGCGTATTTGTGGATCTACAACTCTCCAAAAAGTAGGAACAGAAATAGTGGGGCCCAGTTCCTGCATATCAATGACCTTTTGCCAGAACATCATAATCTTTCAGGTGGAACTCTACACAGTAGTGGTAGCGTTGAGAATGCCATTTAAAAGGGAAACTATGGAAGTAGGTTTAGTCTAGTAGTAGCTGGCTTATTAGACACAAGGCCCTGGTTCAATCCATAGCTCAAACAACAACAACAAAAAATACAATTAAAATTTCTCATATGTGTTCTTTGGAGTCGACTTTAAACTGCAGGTTCTGCCACTCGTGGATGCAATTCTGACATACATCAAGGGTGGTGTGATAAACTAGGTCGTAATCCTGACTAAAGGGTTGTAATGACCAATTAAGTTAAGTAAATACTATGGCAGTTGGAAACAAAAATACTCGTAGTACTCATACTATGTCCTATTCGAATATGACATAGTCGTTCTTTCCCAACTATGGCGGCTATATCTTACGCAGGGAAAGACTTATATTCTCCCCTTTTTGTTATTACTTCGAAGTTCTACAAACTGACTTTCACTATAAATGGGTCCCAAGTCACTTATTAAACCAATTTAATCTCTTTTTTTTTTATTAATTTTTAATGTCATAAACTTTAGTGGCCTATTTAATGATTTATAAAATAAATTTCCATTTTATTGTATATATTTCATTTAATAGCCGTTCCGTCTGTCCCTACTTTTTTTTGTATTGTTTTTTACTAAAAGGTGTGAACAATAATCAACCAAAACTAATGAGGCTAAAAAGGGGGGGCTAACAGACAAGGTGTTAAAAATTATTTACCATAATAAATTATTATAATAAAAAATATTTAAAAAAAAAATCACAAAATGATTAAAAGGAAAAGAAAATAACATAGAAAAACAATGAAAAATATTTCGCTTGATTGATTGCAAAGTCATTAATTAAGAAGTTTTTTGTTTTTTGTTGTTTTTTGTTGTTTTTTGCTAAAAGAAATTCCTTGAAATGAATTTTTACACTTAATCAGCCAACTCTAGGCAAACAAAATTAAGCATTTTAGACATTTTTCTTTGACTATGGATTTTTTGTTGTTGTTTTTGTTTTTGTTTTTGTACTTTCTAAAAACAAAGTGTGGAAAAAACTAGAAACAAACAACAAACAATCATTATAAATAAAATAAATTTAAAACAAAAACAAAAAATGAAAAAAAAAATGAAAAAAAAGAAGAGAAAAATGAAAATAAATGGCAAAATCGGCTTCTTTTTTCTTTATTATTATTTTCTAACACCTTTTATTTAGACAAGTTGTCCCATTTTTATTTGGCTGATTTGGCTGGTAAAATAAAATCATTATGGTCGGTCGGTCGGTCGTCGTCTCCTTCACTAGATAGATAGCTTATCTATGGGAATTGAAGTTAAACAAACTCACATACTCTTAACTCAACTCAACTCAACTCAACTTAACTCGCGATTAAAAGCCATTGTGTTTAGGAGCGCAGCTAAATTTGTATTTGTCTTTCTAATTTGTCTTAAATAAACAGTTTCGCTGTAAATCAACCAAAAATCGCTCAATGACAGTTTAAACAGATTAAAAGGGAGAAAAAGCAACAAATCAGCAATTGAAATATAAAAAAAAAATATTGGCAAATTTCACAAATTGTAGGTGAAAAGTGAGAGTGGAATTGAAACAACTGAAACTCTTTATTGTCTTTCATTGCATAAAAAAAAGGATTTTTCCCTTTTACTTTCAGAATTTCCCTTTTTTTTTTGAAATAGGAAAACAAAACAGAATAAAAAAAACAAACAAGAAATATTGTGGCTCTCCAAACGTTTTTTTTTTTTATTAAATTCGGCCAGAATATTTAAAAAATTCTTTGAAATTACAGACTGCCTTCAAAGAACGTTCGTATTTGGGTAGTTCGACTCTGTTACCGACACAATTTGTACTACCTTCTTAACAGAAAGTCGCCGTAGTCTAGTACGTAATGTGTTAGCTTATTAGACGTATGGCCATGGTTAAAACCCCAGATCAGACATCAAATAAAACTATTTCTTCATCGTATTTCTCTCAGGCTAAATAAAATTGCCATGAAAAGTTTCTTAAAAATCTGTCGTTCGTAGTCGGCTTTAAACTGTAGGTCTCCGCCACTCATGTATAAAATTAACTCACACAACATAAGTGGTGTGAGAAGCTAGGTCGTAATCCTGACTGAAGGGTTGTAGTGACCAATTATGTATGCATGTATGACACTTTCAACATCTGTCATATACAAAGCTCTAACGTGACCTATTAAACTGGCTTGAAGTTCTCTGCATTAAAGTGAGTGTATAAGCGGGACATTCAACGGTTACCATCCTTTAGGTTTGTGTGCGTAAAATCGAAGGTAACAACAAGCTTGATGCACTTGTTAAAGCATATACCACGGAAGATTCAATTGAGTTCTAAGCTTGAAGCTTCTCTGCAAAAAGGCAAACAAATAATGTCTCACAAGAACTCTGTTAATTGGCTAATTGGCAAAGGTAAGATGGATTAATGAAGATATTTGTAGAGACACCAGATAGATCTTGCCCAATATGAATATGTGTAGAAAGGAATTTGCATTAAAACTTTCAAGATTCCATCTAAGGAAGCTTATAGCAGTTGTAAGACGACACTGTTCTCTCGATGTTCTCGTCAGGAAACTTCAGCAGAAGCTCCAACGACATAGGATAGGAGGAGAGACCACAGAACATCTTTTCATCATCATCTTCATAAGGGAACATAAGAAGAATAATTCTTGGGAATTCCAAATTTAATGAGAAAACATGTCTAACCAAAGGTGATTTAAATAAAACTCACGTTTTCATAAAAAGCTATGGATGGCTAAGATTTACCAACCAGAACCTATAATTACATAGCGGAATAGGTAATATTGGGGCCTTACCACCTAAGTAAACTGTGCCCGGTGAGGCGGCTGCCATATTAATTTAACCTAATACGTGAAAACGTCTGCTAGCATGCAGCTATGTCTCCCTAGACTATAAACGGCCTTTATTTTGGTACCAACTACAGCGTTATGGTAATTAAAACTTTTTTATAATCTTTAGAAAATCTTGTTTTCTTACTTATTAACGTATTGAGTTGCATTAAATCGTTAAAAAAAAAAACCAAAAAACAAACAAAAAAATTCTTAAATATTTTAAAATTATTTTGCCTTACCTTTCTAAAAATTCTTCAACTTAATTAACCATTAAATAGCATCTGCTAGTTGGTTATTAAAGAGCAAATTCGTTTTATCGTTAAGGCTTGTATTATTTTTAATAATTTGTTTAAAAAAAATTCATTTTGTTCTAAACTTAAGCGGTACTGACTATGTTGTTTTGGTGTTTTCTTGGAATTTAGGACGAACAATTCATATGCCTGTCATAACAATTATGCCAGACAAATTATATACTTTGGTGGTTGGTCATTAACAAAAACTTAAAAATAATGCTGAAGCGATAAAAAATAATGCCGAAACAATAATTGCAATTATGCTGGGAATATTACAAACTGATAAGTAGTTTCTTTTATTTTTTTTTGTTTGTTTTTAAATTAGCATAGTCCTCGAATATGAACCACTGATTCCAAGGCCGAAAACAAACAAGGCTTTCGCCAAAACTATTGCTCATATTGCCTTGACGATATTCCAGGATCTGAAACATAAGAAACATAAACCAAAAGCTTCCAAAGAGTATATGAAAGTACCAAAAATTCAAGAGTTCTAGATTCTTGATTTCGACGCTGATGTGATTGACTTCCTCTTTTCAACTCTTTAGGTGGCATTGAAGACAGGACTGGGTATAATGGCTAAACTTTTCAGGAACGTTTTTTTATACTAATCCCTTAGCCAGCCTACAATTTGAACAATTGCTACTGCTGACAGCTGTACAGCCTGCTGCAATACAATGTCATTGATTGATGTAACCCAGTGTATAAAAAAAAATGGCCACATGGGCATTCAAGGCAAACGGTAATGCCAGAAAATATTCTGTCATTAAATCCAGCTCTCAAGGTTGTATGTGCCTGAGAATTTGTGTAGTATAGTAAGGAACTACTTTTCTATTATTAAGGATTGCGGCATCCATCGTAAAATTTAAAAATTATAATGCGGTAGCTGTGGTGTCCTCTCTGCTACACTTGGAAGATCTTCAACTACTTAAAAACGAAGCTATTAAGCTAACTAAACTCTGACTGGGGTGTATAGATCGAATCTACAAAAGTTGAACTCAGGTACGCTAAAGAATCATGTTAATAGAGGCATTATGAACTCTTTGAAGCCCATAAAATATCGGGGCATACTAATTGACAAGCAACTTTAACAATGCCTTGGACTATGTTTACAAAAATATAGCAAAAGAAGCATTCGAACACCTCGGTTTCTTAAGACTGTGCAAGAAATACTTCTCCGTAATATTTACAGCTCTCATATCCGACCTAGATTAGCATACTACTCGCATCTATGGACCGGAGCCTCAAATTCGCATACAGGAAGGGGCGAATGCACTTGACACATTGGAGAGTTGTCGCTTCTACAACCGATTTTGCTCTAGCGCGATAAAGCGAATTGTTCCCGTTCGATTTGCCATTAGATCGCCTACTGGATTACAGCCTGAAGTCGTTCTTTAGCCGGACTAACCGTATGCTTGCAGAGGTCTTTTCCCGTTCGATTTGTCATTAGATCGCCTACTGGATTACAGCCTGAAATCGTTCTTTAGCCGGACTAACCGTATGCCTGCAGAGGTCTTTTTCCGTTCGATTTGCCATTAGATCGCCTACTGGGTTACAGCCTGAAGTCGTTCTTTAGCCGGACTAACCGTATGCCTGCAGAGGTCTTTCCTGTCATTTATAATATCAAAAGATACAAATCTAATGTTCACACAAACACTACTCTTCTTCTGTCCTCCCTCCCATAACCTATTTTCCTAATTCCAACACAATGCACATTATAAGTAGGAGCCATCCCCCTAGTGTTAATCTATAATGATAATAAATTTAACAGGAACACAGACACACTGTAAAAGTTCATTGCGTCTGGTGTAGCAAACTCCATGCCTCGCTAAAGATAGCCAGCATGGAAGGGGGGTGTCTTACCAGACGGAAATAAGACAGTAAAATAACTCTTGGAACAAAAGAAGAAATCTGTTGTTGGCCATAACCGTGTTTTAAATCGATTAGAATCCGATGGGGGCAATAACCCCAGTGAACTATGCAAGGTTACCAACAGATTTTAATTAAAAAAAATTTTTTTTTTGTTTTATGGTAATACTGTTTGCATTTGCCGTAATTACAGAGAGACTCATACGTTTTTGTTTGCAAATATTTGTCTAAAAGCCATTTTGCTGTTTATACGGTGTAGTGACACACTGTGTAGTGACAGTGGTCACATAACCGTAAATAATAAGGGAATTAACGGTTGTTAAATCGAAAGAAAAAAAATGAAAAAAACTTAGCAAAAGTTATTTGAATAATAAATTCCATCATTTTTAATAAAAATTAAATAAAAATTAAAAGAAAAAAAGAAAACGATGTTATTGGCTGTCCAAAAAACACAATGGAAGTTCAAGCATAATACATAAATGACAATAATGATGACCATTATTATTGTATTGGCAATAATTTTTTTTTTTTTTTTTTTTTTTTTTTTTTTTTTTTTTTGAAGTCAATATTTGTTGTGCTTAATCTCAACTAATTTAATTGTTATGCTAATTAGAAAACAAATATTTGTCTTTCAGATTTTGTTTTTAAATAAAAAATAAAAAAAGTGTGTTTTTGGTGTTGCTTATGCTATATTTAAAGATTTCTTTCAAAAATCTTACACAAGAGTTTTGTATTGTGTGGGGGTCACATTTACAAGAGGAAGTGAAATTTTGATTGCGCCTATTAAGAAAAAGTTTCTTTTCTGACCAAAGAAAACAAAAAAAAAAGAAAATATTCTCATGCATAAAATTTAATTATACAATTAATTAATTATACAATAAGTACAATAATTATATAATAACAAATGTATTAGCCTCACTTGAGAAGGGTTTTTGTCTTTTCATTTCGTCTTTTTTTCCGTTTTTTTTTTTTTAATTAATTTTAATTTCCTTTTCTTTTCATTTCTTTTCTTTTCTTTCATTTTCATTTCTCTCCTCCACAATTTATTGAAAGTGAATTTTTTTCTTTTTGAAAAATTACGTTCTTTTTTTCACTTTCAAGACAGCGTTGGTAATAAAATAATAATTTTAAAACAATTTCTGTTTAGTCATGGATTCAAAACTTTTTTTATTTTATTTTCAGGGAAAATCTAACAATTAAAAGAAAGTAAAATTTTACTTTTTTCTTTGTTTTTTTTTTTTAATATTTGAAAACAAAAAAATAAATAAAAAAAATAGAAAATTAAAATCCATTAAAAATAATAGAAAAAAAAAAGAATGACGTAAGAATGTACGTATCCATTTGGCAAGCTTGTGTAACACAGTATTTAAAAAAAAAAAAAAAAAAAAAAAAAAAAAAAATGAATTGAATTGGAAATATTATGCAGTGGGTTTTCAATATACCCGCGTAATAATCTACTTCCTTTTTAATTTCCAAAGCGGCCTTATAAATGACATACACAGTCCAGTTGTAGTTTATCAATATCAGCAACCATTAGGCATGCGTAAACAAAATTTACTTAAATACATAGATACATGCATACATGGTCTTTACAATCCTTCAGTCAGGATTACAACCTAGTTTCTCCCACCACTTATGTTGTGTTTGTTAATTTTATACATGAGCGACGGACGAGCTACAGTTTAAAGTCAGCTCCGAACGACAGATTTTCTGAAAAGCTTTTAATTTCGCAATTTTGTTTTATTCTTAGAGTGTTTGCCACAAATCTTTTGAGATGCAGTCGCCGAGGTCGATTCCGAACGACAGTTTTTTGAGAAACTTTTCATGGCAAGTTTATTTACTCTCAGAGTTTTTGCCAGAAATCTGCTGAGAGGAAGTCGCCGAAGAAACATTTTTTCATATTTCGTTTTTGATGTCTGACTGGGGATACGAACCCTGGCCTTTCGTCTAATAAGCCAACACACTACCTACTAGACTGCGGCGACTACACAATTTGCTTTCTCTTTATAATTTATTTTCTCTCTTAATATCGAGTCAAATCTTTTGCACTTCGTCTTGCTATAAAGAAGTTGAAAGGCAGAAAGTAAAGTTTTCGTTCTCTAGACTAAGCCTATCTCTAGACTAAATCTTCTATGTTCTAATTTTATATCAGCAAAGTCTTTTAACTTTTCGACCAGTGATGGTTGTGATAATTGAAGATATAATATGACTGGAGCCTTATCAGCTATTGAGCGGTTATACGAACATCAACACAAACAAATTTTCTGAGTCTTGTAGTTCGACGGTGTCTAATCCGTTATCTAAATAGTTTAGAGGTTTATATAGTGCCGGCTTTTTTCTGTAAAGCAATGTTCATCCAATAACTGAATTATGTTTCAATAGAAATATGCTCTGTTATCTCCATAGGTTATGCAATGTATTGTTAACCATTGTCTTCTAAGAATCCAGTGGCTATGCCAAGCAATAGGCAGGGCGGTTTTCCTATAGTGGCTTTAAAGCATCCGATAGAGATTGCAATTTGGAATCTGTAATTACTTTTGTCCCATTGTATGGAGCTTTCTGAGATCTCGAACTATAAAAGTTGTTAGAGTTGGGATCCCTCTCACTCAGTTGCCATTAACCGGAGGTCAATGCCTTTATCACATCTGATTTGCACGACAATCGTATCTGTTACAATGAAAACAGGTTCAATACATACTCTCTCTTATAATTACAAATTAGTGGCAAGTCTTATCCCTGCCTAAGTATTGAAATTTTTGCCTTTCCGTATCGATTTTCTCTTCTAAGCCTTAAAAAACGCTTCAAAATCTGTTAATCTGGCATTATCAGTACGTAAGCCCATTATCAGTTTGTAAGCACATTAGGCTCTTAAAATGTTCTATTGTGCAGTGTGTTGCCTTTGTAGCTATTTTCGTATTGCTTTATATCACCGTGGAGAGCTAAAAGTATGGTAGCAGGTAGTCACTTCTTCAAACAATGTGGAACCAACCACAGACGTTCTGTATCTCTTTCTTCTTACTGGGCCTCAACGACAGATCGTAACTCTGATTACATGGATAAAATCGTTCTTTTAACGTTGTTATCTGTCAAACAAGCCAAAAAACTTATTCATTGAAGAGAGTCTAACAAACGCTAGAAGTCACTCTTTTTACTGTAACCCTTTGTGTGAAATATTACCAGTTACACTGTGTAAGTGTTAATATTTATGCCTTAAAGTTGTGTTTATTGGCCTGTTTGGCTGGTTAGTTGGCGTAAATAAACATCGCCGTTTGTCGTGACCATCGTTGTTTTCCTTTTTTTTTTCTTTTTTTTTTTTTGTTGTTTGTTTTGTGTGCCTCGTTTCATCTTCGTATTCCTCTGGAACAATTAACAATTCTAACGCTGGTCTAATTTTATGCAAATTTTTTAATTCTCTTGTTGGTGTCATGGTTGTTTGTGTGCAGTGTTGTATTGTGTTGTGTTGTGTTGTGTTGAGTTCAGTTTACTTTGTACAATTGTTTACCATTTTTTATGGTTGTTTGTTAAGTTGTATTGTTGTTGTTGTTGTAGTTGTTATTATTATTGACTTGTTGGTGTTGTAATAATTACCATAT
>QOCX01001531.1:0-32469 GCA_005959815.1 Sarcophaga bullata | reverse complement strand
CTTCATCTTATTTGTGATTGTTTGTATTTGAGATTCCCTATTGGAAACGAAAATATTATAATTTGAAGGCTGCTCCTGAAGCCAGGAGACACGCAGAAGAAAGCTCAAGTTTCGGAATTGTTAAAGAGTTAAGGGGTGCAACTCTAGATTTAGAGCATAACGATGATGTTTTAACAATATTTTGAGATTGTGATTTTATATAAACACATGTCCCATACGCTACCAGACAGGCAGCATAAAAGGCATGTACTTGGACATTTTTGTTTGAGTTCAAAACACATCGGGAAAATTTAAAATACTCAATGGAATCAAACTGCGAAATATATTCGAGCCATGATGAATGTAAAACCTGGAGAAGTCCCGACTTCCATAAATGTTGCATAAATATTTTTGCTCTAGTGATAATTGAGCCAATTAAACCTAGTGGGTCATACAAACGAGCAATGGACGATAGACTAGAGCGCTTCGTAACAACTTTCCAATCATCAACAGAGTTAAATGAAAAAACAAAGTTGTCCGCTTTGGGTTTAAAAATCAGGAAAAGTGATTTAGTGACATCGGTACCATCACTAAATTTTGCTCCGGCGGAGTATCCTCTAAAACGGCTGGCACATTTGAGCACCATTTTCTTAGTACAAAATTTCCACACTTTAGCAAAGCTGCGACCCATTTTTGAATTATTCGCACCTCCTCAACAGAATCACCACCGGACAGCATATAGGGGAAATTGGTTTCATCTTCATGTGCCAATTGATGCATTGCTCGAATAGCCAGGAATGATGCAGGACGGGTACCATACGTAACTATATCCAATAAATACATCTTGATTTCATCTTCATTTTCTGTCCATAGAATACATTGTAGACAATTATCTGGATAAGAAACACGAACACATCTATACATCCTACAGATGTCCCCACTAAGAACAACTTTGAGGCAACGAAAACGCAGAAGTGTACTGAACAATTTTGGCTGTATAGTTGGACCGGTATATAAAATATCATTAAGAGACAACACAGTTGTTGTTTTTGCAGAACCATCAAAAACAACTCGTAATTAAGTTGATGTTCTGTCCAGCTTATACACACAATGGTGTGGGAGAAAATATATCTTCTGGGAAACCTGCGAAGAAATTAGACATATGGTTCAACGATATATACTCAGCCATAAATTTTGAATATTGCGTCTTCATATCAGGATTTATTCTGAATTTTTTTCTAAACATTTAAAACGTTGTAAAGCACGCTCATAAGAATCACCCAGGTTATTCCTACCACTTTCATTTATTTCAGGCAAACGTACGGAGAATGAACCGCAATCGAAGCGAACCATATTTTTTAGGAAATGATACTCACAGAAAATTTCCTCCTCAGAAAACGAACGACAGCTGCCAAAATTATTTTTCACTTCGGCTCCACTTTATACTACAGAGCATAATTCATCATCATGTTTTACTTTGGAACTAACTGCTAAAGATTGGGAATGATTAGAACTAGGATTACCGCCAGCAACTACCCAACCTAATAATATTTTTTGTAACGTAGGCAAGTTTAATTAATTTAATTCGTCCAGCTAACATTAACTCAAAAAAAAATTCGGCGCCAATTAAAATATCGATACGATCACATCTATGAAATGAGCGATCCGCGAGCTCTATATTGTTAGGGATTTTGAAATCTGACTTGTTGGAAATAATGCTGGGCTGATAGTCAATAATGCTGGAAATCACCATAGCCATCAATCATCTTGAATAATTTTCATTCTTGGACTTGATTAATATATCAACCGATTTATCAATAGTTATATTACCACCATCGATTCCAGAGATACTTGCGAATTTCCTTTCACACTTCAAGTTTAAAAACTTTGCAAATCGGTTTGTTATTAGATTAAGTTGGGAAGACGAATCGAGTATTGTGCGACAAGGTACAAAGATGCCAAAGCTTTTTTTGACCATCACTACAGCTGTTGCGGGGAAAACGGTTGTAGTAGACGCTTATGTTTTTTTGCTTGTGCATCATTAAACGAGATAAGTATCGTTTGAGCATGGCTGGCAACCTTGGATGAAGCTACGAGTTTATCTGTAGGAGTACTATCGATATCCAATAATGTATGGTGCTTTGAAGAATACTGACGGCAGTACAGTTTTTAAGCACATGACCCTTCCGCAAACAATTAAGGCATAATTATAGATTTTTTACCTCTAAACAGTAGAGAGGGTGATAAATTGAAAAACCGCGAACAATTACTTATAAAATGATCTTTAGAGTCACAGAAAAAATACAACTTATTTTGTGATGAGATTGAAAGATGAACATGCCGATTGATTTGGTTAGAAATATGCGGTTTCGATGTATTAATTATTCCCGAATTTTCAGTTTTCTGCCATGCGACACCTGTCTAAAAATGCTGCCATTGAGGCCCAAGTTGGCAAATCATTTATTTGTAGCCCTTCTTCCTATTTTATACGCGACTTGGCATCCATCTTTATTGTTACCAAATGGATTAATAAGCCATCGACATGGACATAATAAGCATAGCACCCGAATGTGCAGTAAAACTGTCACTAAATCGACGAAAATCAGCAGCAAACCCACTTCCGGCATTACTTAATGTAAAGAGCCCTTTTCTATGCGTTTGAAAATTGAGCAGCTTGTTTCCAAAACGATTTTTCAACATTACCACGGCTTCGTCGTAGTTAGCTTCTTTCAATTCTAGCGACGCAATTGTGTCTAGGGCAACACCTTCCAAATATACACGCAGGTAATGAAACTTTTCTAACTTACTGAAGTCACTATTATCATTTATAATAGTCGAGAACTATGCGAAGAAATTAGGCCACTCTGAATATGAACCACGGAATTTTGACAATTGGATTTCTGGAACCTTGGTCTTACGAGAAGTTGCGTGAGACGGTGAGTCATCGAGAGAAAATTAGCGAAATGTTGACGCACGTTGGTTGGAATCAGTTTTGCGAAGCTCAGCGATTTGAAGAGTTAACTTAGCTTTTACTTCGAAATATAATGACATAAAAACCATACTGTCACTGGTAACCGATGCACTGCATTCATACTGCTCTATTATGCGTTGTGCCTCTTCGTAGCATCTGTTGATTTTCTCGATGTATTCCAAAGCTTATTCCTTAAGCTGCGAATGCGTAAGATTTTTATTTAGGTCTTCTAGTTTTTTTCAGCGAAACTGCAATGGAAAATAGGGCAACAAATTCACCGATTTATCTGCTTTACCAAAATTAGAAGATCCTTCAACATTATTTTTTGTTATTGTTTTTTAGTTTTATTGTTAAACCGACGAATAAAAAGTCTTAGTTATTAATATACAAATTTATATTAATTTACGAAATTGTATTTTAGTCTAATAGAAAAAACGAGACAAATTAATATCCGAATTGATATTTTTTAAAGATTATTGAAATGAGCCGGCGGCAAGAGAATTATCAACATTCAATTTAATATTGATCTTCAAGAAAGATTACGCAATATCTGCCAATATCCGAATTGATGTTGATCTTTTAAAGAATCACGTCGGCGTCACCAATGTTTCGAGTCTATAATACAAGGTAAAATCTGTTTTTAAAAGCAAAGCACAGTACAATCTTCATATATTTACTCCCGATTTTAATCTATTTATTAAAATGCAAATCTAACACTAACTAAATTTATGCTTCAGAATGTAAAGCAAAGTTACAGATAATATTGATCTTGTTTAATGTAAATGTGCATACATACGCGCATACATACTTATTTACTAAATAAAAAAAGACTTTCGAACATAAGTCTCCAACTTCGAACATTTACATGAATGAACAATATTATGGGGATCGTAAGTATGTATGTATGCCCGTATGTGAATATAAATCGAACTGTTATAATAGTTAAGCAAAAAATAAAGAACATTAGCTATGAAAACAATTTAAAGTAAAATAAAAATCACTGACGTTAAGCAGAGGCGTATCAGCATTTAACATAGGCCTTGGCTTACATACGTAAATTCATAAACATGTACTTAGGGCCACAAATTCTTTTAAATTTACAATATATTTTCCATTTTTCCGAAACTGTTTTTGGTTATTTTATCACAACAGCCGACCAAAACAAAAAAAACCTGTAGTATATAACGCATTGTGTGTAACTTATAATAAAAAACGCATAGAACGCGTTTAATGCACCCTTGCGTCACATGTGTGTGTGTCATAAAAGTAGAATCAATATAGTTGTTTGTGAGAAGTTATAGAGCAAAACGCATACAACGGATAAAGAAGATTTACTTTCTGGCTTTGTATACGTCTCATGCATCGCTGGAAAAAATCACTTGTGTTTTATCACTAGGGATGGAAAGTTATATAATATTGTTACGAAAATGGAAATGGTGTAACTTCGTTTAACATTAAAATGTTAAACAAAAGCTACAAAAACAAAAACAACGGACTTGTTTGCCTGATTGACAAATAAAGAAGAATAAAACAACAACATCAGTACAACGAAAAAGGGATAAGCAAGTAAACAACAAACAACAACAACAACAGGGACAAGCGTAAACAACCTACACTAACAACAAGCATGCAAACATGTATGAATGTAAACATGTTTACATTCATAGAATTCTCTTGAAGGCGAAGACTAGAACCTTCGCCTACGGGAACATTCATCAGACTGTTTACGTTGTGATATAAAAGGAATAAAATACTTTTTTTCGCATTTTTTTATGAAAAAAATTTGTATAGTAAATATCAATTGGTTTTATGTACTGACTGTCAGCTCTTGTGAATTTATGTATTTGTAAATTTTAATTGAAAACACTCGTCTTGTGTTCTTTTGAAGATTTTCGTACGCCTTAGCAGTACCAAATTGTGTGTAAGTAAGCTCAGTTAATTAAACAAATTCTTTTAAAACCACAATTTCACTTTCAACTTTTGCCAAAACTGTTTTTCATTTCATAATTATTTTACCACAACAGCTGATCAATACAAAAAAATTTCATATACAACGGATTGTGTGTAACCTGCAATAAAAACACACAGAACGAGAGAAACGCATGTAGTGCAAGAACACGTTATAGTGTTTTCACACTGAACTTGATTTTAGCATTAAAACCATAAACAGCTGATGTTGCGTTCAATCTGCAAGTTTCCTTAAATCTGGCTTTAACATTCATGACATTTATGACTATTCAACGGCTGTTTTTGTTTAAGAAAAATAAAAAAATGAGAAAAAATTAAGAAATGAACAAGTTAAAAATGATTCTAAATATTGTAAAAGAATACTTTCAAATAGTGGATCTATTTATAAAAAGTGAAGTGCTTGAAAATCAAGTAGTTTTATATACCGGCTTTCTGTATTTTTATATTTGTTTGTTTTTATTTTGTGTTTTCCAGCTGTTTTCAACATTTTAATGTTGGTAACTCTGATTTAGTACATCGAAAATAAGGTTGTATTTTATGAAAGCTACTTAAAACCAATCCAAAAAAGGTTTTAAGATGGTTTTAACACGATAATTTTGTACGGTAAAACCAAGTTTTATTTTTGGTTTTAACGTTTAAACCAACTTTTGCGTTAAAACCGCTCAGCGTAAAAAAACACTATTAAACGTATTGCATTTACTTTCAGCTTAATCCGTAAAAGAGTTAAGGTTAATTGTAAAACTAATAATCATAAGAAATAACAAATTAAATTCCCGTACGTACTACTGTTTATTTGGATACTTTATTTGGTTCAAGAACCTTTTTTCTTTAATATCACCATGTGAATTTCAGGCATAAATGTCACAGAAGAATTCAGTCGATTTAAGGGCCATTATTACAACTATAGTTAGGGCAGATAAATGGTTTTTCATTATTTAAGTTTATGTTTGAAGATATTATATATTATTTTCAATATTTTCAGTATTATAAAAAAATTGAGCAAATGTGTATAACAAAAAAGAAGACCGTTGTTGCCACTGCGTTAAAAAACGTATTCAATTGAGCAGTGTTATCGACATTGCTCCGACACTGCCATATTTTTTAAAAAGTTAGCTTTATTTTATCATTAGGTTGCAATACTGAAAAGATGTTAAAGGTGACATTAAAATTCACTTTAACTAAAGTTACCTCTAATTAAACCCAACTTTAACGGAAATTTGTAATAATGGCCATAAGTATTGTTATTTCTGTTTATTATCGGTTTGGAAGGTGATAAATAAGATCCTAATTGTCCAGTATTTAGAATATGTATTTAGTTGACTCGCCTAGAATACGCAGGAATCAAAAGCCCACCGGATTAAACCGTCGCGGAATAGCATTCAACAAAAAGCTGGCAAGAACGGTTTATTTATCGTTTAATGGCGGTTAATAATTATTACTGCAGTGCCATTATTGCCACAAAATTGTTTAATTGATGTTTATACCTTGAGCGCATTAATCTTTAATTAATTACTTTTTTTTGCGATCAGATAGTTTTGGTCTTAAAATAACAAAATTTTGCTTTTGTTTGTGTTTTAAACATTTATGGGCGTTGACATTATTATTGTTACGTTTTTACCTTTTAAAAACGTTTGAAATATGAGCTCGTAGATTGCAAATAAAAATAAAATTAAATTTGTGTTTAATTTTAATTAAATCCTTCATTAACCACACAACGTTTGAGTGCCACTTTTCACAACTGATTCTAACAACAATTGCTTATTTGTTATTCCTTTGTTTATGCCCTTTGCGATAAACAATAACAATTGTCACACAATTGTTCTGTAAATCTTTGTAACGGAGATCTTCAAACCACGATTGGTTTACTTCACACGGAACGCGTCTTCACACAAGACTGACTGAAGTAGTACTCCCACTTTGCATGCTATGCCTTGTCTTTTATATCGCGACGTAAACTGTCTGATGAATGTTCTTGAAGGCGAACGTTCGAGGCTTCGCCTTCTCGAAATCACCATAAATGTAAACAACGATGTTTACATTTATTTATGCTTTCTTGTTTGTTGTTATTGTATCTTGTTTACGTTCGTCCTTACAGCGTTGTTGTTGCTTTTCGTTTACTTGTTTATCCCTTTTTCGTTGTACTGATGTTGTTTTATTCTTCTTTATTAGTCAATCAATCAAATAAGGCCGATGTTACACCATTTCCATTTTCGTAACATTATTATCCAAAATATGGAATGTATATATGTATGTCAAACAAAAATGCTGTACGAATTAATAGTGGTGTACGAATTAATAGTGGTAGTTAAGGTATATATATAAATATATGCTGTTAGATATATATATATATATATATGCCTTAATATAAAGACCGAATATTTTTTAATTTTTGATGGCAAATGAATGCAGTTGTGAGCCATCTCTTGACGAAGTCGACTGTTTTCAATATTTTTTAATGAAATATTTATTCAAATATAAAAATGTTAACTATTAACAGTATTTAATTTTGTATTAAAGTCTTATATAATAAAAATAAATTGCTTATAAAAAATTAAGTTTTTAAGTAAAAAATTTTGTTTTTAAGTAAAAAATTAAGTTTTTAAATAAAAGTATCAATTTGATAGTCACCTGTGACCCAAATACACGCCAATCGTGACGATTGATAATTGAAAGAGCGAGTTAAGTTATTCAATATATCGTCTAAACATGCATGATATTAGACGTAACGTATGTTGCCGACAGTTGATTCTCTTTTCCCCTCTTATTGTAGTAGTCTTATTTGTATTTCTGTACAAAGCGTTTAACCGCTAACGCCGATCGTCTATATTCCAATTTAACAGTAAATTTTTCTTTTTACCGGCCATACAAAATTTGAAATGTTTAAGGTTTTGAATCTTGTCTCACACGTTCTACCAGCTAGCCATTAGAGTATGGTGTTTAAGATTACCAAGCAAAATTTTCAGATCTGTGTAAATGGAACATTCCCTCACGCAGCTGATGCCTGCTGTATTTACCTGCATCACGGCGGGTTATTTCATCCAATTAATGACTAATCATTACGGGATCTATTTGGTTCCTATTACTTGCACATGTAGACTGCCATACGTATTTGTGAATATTCTTGTAGATTAATTTTTTCTACCTAGTTTTGTTGGACTTCTTAAAATGTTTATATTTGTAAACAGTAATTAAAAATGTGTAAATGTACTAGATAAAGCATAACTACCGCTATATTACCTCGGAAACTTTATATTATATGACATTAATATCAAAATTTTTAGTTTAAATAAATTGTAATCGTGAGATCAATACAGAAAAATAATTTTCTGCATTTTATTCTTACTAATAAATATATATTTTATAATTATTATTAAAATTTATGTTAAAGAAATATTTATACAAAATTTTGCCATGAACAATAATTATCGTTAAATATTATATTAAAAAACTATTTTATCTATAAATAATTTATATCATTGATGCGATGTAGAATTTAGTGGCAGTGTGTGTGGCTTATGGAGCGTAAATGCGTCGTAAATTTGACAAAGTTCTGATACACGATATTCTTCTAAACAGACTATTCCTTGTAAGCTAGGTGCTAGTTTCCGGGCACATGCCATACAGTGCACAACATGCCGTTTTTCTTGTTCTCTCACAAAAAGTACATCAAATACTTCAACCTGAAATAAATAATATAGTAGAAAAATATTTATGCGTGAACTTTCTTAAAGTACAGTAAGATTATGCAACATTTTACGAAAATAAGTAACCAATATAGCAAAATTATTTTATTAGTTTAATCTTACCCTCGCAAACGGGCAGTAATTTTATCGTGATGCAAGGGGTTAAGTACAATGATGTCTAGAGCCGACCTGACCGTATTAATTTAGTCACTACCAGCAGAATCACCCAAATCAGAAGAGTCTAAACTTTGTATGAAACCAAGAACTACTCCTTGTGTCTATTTGCATCTGTGTCCCTAGTTTGGGCAACTAATACACTGTCCGAGCTGCTGGTGGTCTACGTCTGCCTTTTAAAGAGCCTGTTTTAAAGAGCAGTTTTTTATGCAGAGGGATCAGAGGAAAAATTATTCGCAGATCTCTAACGCATCTCCCTCGTCCTCCGCGCACTTGACAATTTTTCACACAAGGCATATAAATATTTCTGAAAGGACCTTCACTACCAGGCGTTCCGCCTACAAAATTATAAACCTGATGGGTGGTAAACCTGCCGAAGGGTTCCTGGAGCAGGAGAAAAACGCTTTCCAGTTGGGCAAAAATGTTCTAGACTCCTCCTCTGCTGTAGAAGATGGTAAGCCTAAACGGTCCTTATCTAATATAGGGCCTAAACGGCAGCAATCGCCATATCGCCGACCCAAAAAAGCTCTTGGAGATTCTCCAGGTCAGAAATCAGCAGTTAGTCCCACAGGGCTGGATTAGTTGGTAAGGTTTCTGAAACTGCTTGAACTGTAAATTAATGCCGTTGCCTCTATGGTTTTGGAACCATCTTTCTCAGAGTCTACAAGTGGCGACTGGACAAGACTTAAGCTCTGAAGAGCACCTCAAAACAAGCATCCGGTATTAGTTGTGATGATGAATCGGTTCCCTCATCCGAAAAGGATGACACCCAATCCGTTCTAAACTTGTAGGTGACTTATTTACATACATACATAATTGACCAATATAACCCTTCTGTTAGGATTTCGGCCTAGCTTCTCACACCAGTCATGTTGTGTGTGTTAATTTTATACTAGAGTGGCGAGACCTACAGTTTAAAGTCGACTCCGAACGACAGAGTTTTGAGAAGATTTTAATGGCAATTTTATTTATTCTCAGAGTTTTTGCCAGAAATCTGCTGAGAGGAAGCCACCGAAGAAATATTTTTCATATTATCGTTTTGATGTCTGACCTGTGATTTGAATCGCGGCCTTAAGTCTAATAAGTGAACGTACTACCTACTAGACTACAGCGTTCTTATTTGCAATACTCAAATCAAATTCCTGTGATAAACTCAAATTTAAATTCAGTGCTCTAAATAAATTAAAAATTATATGTAAAAATTTAAAAGATAGGTCGGATTACAATAAAACATTGAGAAAAACTGTACTTAATAGTTGGAATGTGATAGGAACCACAATGCTGGACATTGTAATAAATCCCTATTTCTAGAGAACTCTAAAGAATTTCTGATAATACCCATTAAGAAGATTGCAAACCGCAGGTCAGGCATCAAAACGAAAATATGACAAAAAAAATTTTCGGTAATATTGCCATGAGAAGTTTCTCAAAAATCTGTCGTTTGGAATTGACTTTAAGCTGTAGGTTCCGCCACTCATGGATTTAACACTCACAACATCATAAGTGTTGTGAGAAACTAGGTCCATAATCCTGACTGAAGAGATGTAATGACCAATTATGAAAGTATGTATTTCAAATAAGGTATCGTATCTCTAATGGATCTTATTCTATCAACAAAAAAGTTGTTAAATTAATCAGCTTTTTGAAAATTTTTCTCACATTCGATTTGGTCGAATATCAATTGAATTGTATTATGGTTTTTTCTGAGTATTAGACTTTTTATTCCTTCCTCATATTCTTTTGATCCTTAGCGTTATTTATTTTGTTATTAATAAAATTTCTTTTTTAATTTTCAATTTTAATCTTGTATAAATTCCTAACGGCCTTGTAGTTAGTCCATGCTTCGTAACTGTTTTTGTAACGATTTTTGATATTTTCTAATTTTGTCTCTTTTTAGTCGCCTTACTTTATTGTTAAGGGATTCGTTTCAGTTGATAGTTTTCTAAAAGTCATATTTTTAACTGCATTCTCTAAATATCTGTCAAAGAGGTAAACATTACTATTGAGGTTTACATTTTTATTTATTTGTCTTATATCCATTCGTTTATATTCAACCTCCTCATTCCTTTTTCCAACTTCTTTGTACTTATTGTAGTCATTAAGAATTACATCAATAAAACTAAACTAATATTTGCTCGAGTCTATTGTTAAAATCGCCTGACATTATTACATTAAAGTTTGCTTAGTTTATTTCTTCAAAACATAAACACAAATTTTCTAAATTTAGTTATGTATGCGGTTAGAGTGAATAACTTTTTCGGTTCCTTTGCTAACACACCAATTTTTTAAAATAAACTGTTACGCCTCCAGTTGCTGTTGAGTTTGCTATTTGTATACTGACAATTTTTATATAAATTTCTTGTTCTTCTATATCATCTATCAAACAAGTTTACGATAAAATAATAAAGTCAAACTTTCTAGTTTTATAATAATAAAGTTAAGTAATCCTTGTATATTGGTATAAGTGCCTTATATTTGCACTGATTGTTAGACTGTTAAACCTGTTCTTCTTGTTTAACATTCTCTATGATACATGATTTTCATCTAAAAACAAATTTAACCCTTTATTATTAACACAATTAATGCATTTATTTATTATTACTATGTTGCATTCTTTTGATCTTTGTTCTCCATGGCGTTTATACCATGTTTCTTGATTTTTACATTCTAACTACATGTGATTATGTCCTGTAATACCAGCGCCGTTTTATATTCTACATTCTTTTTCATCTCCGATCTTAACTTTTAGTGCGGTCATTATTGTATGTATGATCCGTTATCAATTTTTTATTTTTGCGTGGAAAAAAGCACAACCACTTCTTTTATACTCAAACAATTTTATTTTTTTAATATATTATTTCATTTGTTTTGTTTTTCAATTATTTAATTTTCTGAACATTTATATTCATTCCTGTTGCTGTTATTTTCATTTCCGGTTGATTTTTCATTTTTTGTTTAACATTACAAATTTTTAAATTTTTTGAACTTACTGTTCTATTAAGATCCTCTTTTGTTTTGACGTCGCTTATTTTTCTTTTGGTTTAAATATCAGCGGGTTCTATTTATTTTTTTATCTGCTCACCGTCTTGTTTTTTAAAACATCTAAAAATGATAGCTTACATGTTGTTTTGATATTCGTCTTTGCTATACCTCCTTTTATTTTATCATAATTGTGTTACACATTATTTTGTTTTTATTTTCATGTCCATTTACTTTCCTCAATTATTTTGTTTTTTGTAACTACTTTCGTGTTTCATCTACCTTTTTAGACTTTTCTTTGTTCTGTTTTAGTGTGCTGTTTCAAATACACCCTTATATGTAACTAAGTTTTCGTTTTTAATACACTGTTCTGAATTTCAGCTCCAAATTCGCATTACGGATATATTGGAGACAGTCATTACACATAAAGCGTATGAAGCCACTAGAGTTCAATGTCAATAGAGTATTGATCTACACCCAGCATTTTTTTTTTTGCACAGATAAGTAAAAAAATTTTTTTGATGTTTACACAATATTTGCAATAATATATTGTTTTTTATCCGTGAACATAATCAGTCACTTCATTAATGGTTTTAATATATTTTTCAAAATTATCACGTGCTATTAAAAAAATCTAGCTTCAATCAGCTAAAAATTGTTTAGAGACGGATGCGGAACCTTTTCTGCACTACCAGATTACTATTGTAATCTGTGCTGAAATAAAGGATATTAAACTGCTGCCTACCGAATGCGTTATGAGAGAATATATCATATGGTGATACTGGAAATTCCTCATATCAACTTCTGTAGAAGCTGCAGCGATGATTGCTCTGTCATGCGATAGGATACCTAAGAACAATTCTTGGACATCCAAAATTTAGTGATAAAACATGTCTACGCAAATCGGTTTTTGAAAAATTCTCACCTTCATAATTCTCGAAATGGTTGAAAGATGCCACCCGGAACGGAACAGGTAATATCGGTGTTACAACGGGACCTTATAGGACTCAAGTAAGCTAACCTACTTTAATCTTACAAGAATTTATAAACGCTCCGTTTTTTGATATCACGGAAAACAGTAAAAAAATTATTGGACAAAACATTCCAAAGACAAAGAAGAGTTTCGCTTTGAAAAATTGCTAAGTTATTGTCTTCCATCAGGCTCGTCTAAATTCCATTTGCGGAATTAGTGCATATATAAGACTGTTCATGACATGACTTCTTTTTAATTTTTTTTTCTGGCATATTTCAAATTAACAAAGTGTCTCCTTTTCGTCTCAAAATTTTACTATTTTCGATTGCAGGAAATTTTACAGAGGCTAAAATGTTAATTTTTTCTATGTTACTAGTATAATTACTCAGCTGTCCAAAATTATACAATTTTTGACGGTACCAAAAATAAACAATATCTACCAGAATTAAAAGAATTGGTTATGGCTAACAAAAATTATAGCAAATATGAATTAAGTAGCTGTCTCATAAAAGCTCACATTACATAAGTTTATTTCAAACACAAACGTTTTATTTTTGTAATTACCTCACATTGACCACAGTAATGAGATGCTTCATTTTTTCCACGACCATGAAAACGAACTATGACACCCTTAGATTTAACATATTCAAGAGTATGCATTACATATTTCAGAGTTTGCAACAAGCATATTCTAAAATGAAATAGATAATTACATAGCAATATAAACATAATAACGAGTAACAATAAGCTTACTTAATTAATTCAAATAGCTTAGGATCGGATACCCGTATATTACGAGCTAAGTTCCAGCTAAGATGAACCATTGGTACTATACTCTTGAAATTTTGTAATTTGTTCCATTCATAACGTTCTACAGCCAGTGAAAACTGTCTAGCTGTAAGCGGTCCAACATTCCAAGCAATGTTATTACACCAACCAACAGATTGCACCCAATGAACGCATCTATAAGTATACATAAATTTCATCGTTAACTAATACAAAATATCAAAATTCAAAATATAAAGTAGAACAAAAAAATAAGAAATCATTTTTATTTTTAATAAGTTTTGTTAATAATAACAATAGTCGTTTAGTAAAAAACCGAAAAAACACTTAAATAGAGAAAATCTTAAGAGATCCATAACAAAGGCTGTAATAGGAACAATCTAATTTTTGTTCGAAATAGAAGAGTGTTAGCTGTTTTATTTCGCTAGACTTTTGATAGTCGTTTGTTATGGTAGTTGAAAAACAACTGTTAATCGAATATTATATTAACAAATTTTTTCATATAGACAATTTGTAATAATATTCGGCATTATTCCAAATTATACCAATTAAACAATAAGATTCCACAGCGATCACCACTCCCAGTAATTCTGTTCTTGATATTATACAATAAACTTAAACAAACATATAACATCCCTCAAAGAATATCATTTTTGTGATTATCATAATAAAGTTTTAAAATCCCATTATAATAATTGAATCTTTAGCAGACCATTTAAAGAAATGGGTGTAATTATTCTGGCACAGAAGTATAGAGCCTTGCATATTTGTAGAAAGAGACCTTGTCAACCACTACACTTCTAGCACTACTATTATTGATAACATTCCTTCTTTAAAAATGTACTTTATATCACAAATAATTTAGCCAATAAACTGGACAGTGTCTATCAAACCGAAAGTTCAACTGCAGCACACAACAGTATAATCTGCTAATAATACACTGGTACTATAGAAAGTAAATTATGGAAGTTCAATATTGAGCTCCAAAATCGTAATAAGATTAAAGTTACAAATAATTCTGCACTTAAAATCGCACTCAAAACTTTTCGAACCACACTAGGCTATAACATGATTTTTGATGTAGGGTAATCCTGGAGTATGGTCACACGGAGCTTTATTGTAAACTTCCAAAAGTATGCGTTGTATACGGTGGCCTCCATGGAACCTATAAATGCGATATACCGTAATGCAATTCATCTCAGAAAAGAAGTATTGTAAGTGTGATTATCATACCGCCAATTACAGACGGTGGCCAGTAATACACTAAGAGTAATACTACTCATACTAGTAATTGCCTTCAAGAATCTCTGTATACTTGAGGATAAAACTATACTAAAACCGTAATAAATAACTCTATTAAGATGATGAAGAAGTGGCCATCAAATGATGGCCCTAGTTTTAATTTGAACTTTAAAGTTGCAATCGGTAAGTTGGTGCAGATAAGAGTATAAGAGTACATTCAGCCTCAAGAAGTATATTTTAAATAATGAATAATGAATGCTACAACACTCGTGGTAAACAAAGTGGAGCTGTCCTAATAAAGTCATGACTTAAACATCACTTCGATACAAGGGATAGCTATGAGCAACTAACACCTACATTAAGGACTTTCATCAAAATTTTGTACATCTGTGGCTCCAAGATTTTCGATTACAGAGGTGCGTTTTTTTGCAACTTGAGACAACGCCAAGTATACCTTTTGTGGATCATGAATTGTTTGACCTAAATACCGAGTGTTGTTTAATACGATATCTTGAATAGTTTTCGACGTGGTGCAACAAACTTAACCTTGGGATAGGTAGAGAATTCCAAATCTTATTATAATGGAGTAATCAAAAATATGACCAGAGACCATGATAACACTGCCGGTTGAAGCGTTCCGGTACTTACAGAATCAGTGAAATGGGTAAATATTTGAAAAATAAAAGTAAATCAATAAATATGTGTTCACTAGGTATTCACGTTAACATGCTTTTCATCCAAATAAATAACCAAGTTGTAAAATATTTTGGCCATCACCTTAACAGACAACTACTTAGAAATTTTACATTGCACAAATTAATTTAGATAAAAGTAAATCAATAAATATGTGTTCACTAGGTATTCACGTTAACATGCTTTTCATTAAGGTCATTAGCTTTTCGTGCTTTATGATACCACGTGTGATGCGTGCGGGAAAGAAATGTAGCAATAGTGAGTGAAAAACCTTGACTACCAGTAATAGCAGAAAGATCGGGTGGTACGATTCTCCGATTATAGCCAGTTTATTCGGTCTCAGAAAGAAGAATGACGTCATCACATCCCAGATATCCGATATCACCAAGTGATGAATGGTCTCTTCCAACACAATGGTCTCTTCCAAAATTTTTAATTATTCTCATTATTGCTCATAGATCAAAATTATTTCTTTTAGATCTCATAGTTGATCAGAGATTTTTAGAGAATAGTACGCATTGGTTCAGGTGGGCTAATCGTTTATTACGGCAATGTTTGTTTACCAATCTATCAACATGAGTCGATAATTGCAATTGCAAGAGGACAGGGAGACCGGTTGCAAATAGATAATTTGGTCGAATGAAATTCTTTCACCCGGAATATAATCCTTTGTCAATAACTAGTTTTAATCTGCATGAAATCTGAGAAAATGCAATCGCAGCATGGTACATAACACACATTTTTACGTTTTGTACTTTTTAAAGTTCTAGATTAATCTAGATAAGATGATTGCATATTGAAATAAAATAAATTATATAATTTTAGTCTTAGTTATTTATTTAAGTAAATCCTTTGTTAATCATTGGAAATATAATATTGGCAACGTTACTGCTCTATTTATATTGCATTCATTTTATTTCAGATAATTCGGAATTCTTTCTACGCACTGTTGTTCTTGTACTTTGGTTTTCCTTCTGCCCTTATTCTCGAAATTATTATACTTTAAACGCAAAATAAATAGCGTGAAGTAACACTTTATTTTATCATCGTTACAATATAATCTCTTATGATGTATTAAACCAGATGTGCATATTTTTTTAACACATCTTTATTTTTATAAAAGACATGCCAAATATAATATATATATACAAATTCATTCGCTTTAAATATTTTAAGTAAAGCAACTGTTTTAGGAGCGATTGTAAACATACTTTACTTAAATAAATCAAAGAAAGTTGTAAATAAATCAACTTTGTGATAAATAATTATGGATAAGTTTTGTAGTTGAATAATTATTATTGTTTTAACATTAAATTCAATTAAAGAATTATATGAATTATGCCAAAGCTTGTTTTTTAAATTATTCATAAAACAATAAATATTTACCCCGCATTAACCCAAACTAAATCTCCGGGTCGCTGAATAAATCGATAAACAGGTATATTTTCCTTATACAAATCATCTAGAACAGGCCACCAAGATCCATGCAAATAACTTATGTTGTTTCTTTCACACAAGTTATGTATACCTCCCCAATAAGCATCTGGAACCGCAAACCATTCGCAGTCGCCCGGGCCAATATTTATATTTATAGAACAAAAGTTATTGTTCTCTTGATGTCCAGGGGTTCTACTTCCGGGTACTTTCATATAAAGTTGAACTGTATTCATTCCCAAAATTACATGACCAACATGAGATAGCATATTAGCAGCAGATATAACTCGTGCGAAGGCAGGAAGTTTCTGAAGTTCAGCCAACTGCGGACGCCATTTTCGCTCATCAGATAAATCTACATTTGTTCCGAATCTGAAAAAATCAACATAGTATAACAGAAGGGAAAAATTTTTCAGTTATATATTTGTTAAGGTAAATACTTTAATTTATATTAATTATAATTAATACTAATTTATCTTTAAATTATATTTATTTATAGTCAAAGAGTAAAATAAATTATTATATTTCTTATTATATATATTTTAATTTTTTAATTCACTTAATGCACACACTTAATTTTCTCTATCAGTTACTTCTTTGATATTTTTTATAAAAAGCAATTGCTTTTGGTGAAATGATAAATTATAAAAGAACAATATTGGATGAATGCCAGCACATCAGCAATGCCTCTAGAGCCGATATGGACGACGACGCAGGGCAGACAATCTTATTGGTCTGAGGCGATAGATAAGGAGCAGAGGTCACTGTAGTTTCTGTTCTAAAGAGGCATTTTTCTATGAGTTTTTATCTAAAAGATTCATTGATAGACGGAAAGGATAGTCTGCAGAAATTTGTAAGTCGAGGCATTGTGAAATGAGATTCTGAGCGGCACAAAGCACAAAGATTAAGACCACCGTTCTCTTGACGCTGACGGATAATACATGTCAGAGTAAAGTTAAAGAGGTGAAATTATGTATCTATTTCTGGTATCAATAATATTACCAAACAGGTGGGATCAAATCTAGCACTAGGTAGCTCGGTTATTGCTGTTAGCACGCCACCGTGGAAAACAGTGGATAAAGGTATATCAGGAGAGGGTATATCATTGACTAAAGTACTTTCATCCATAACCTTTAAGGTTGGTTCATTTCGAATGAGCAATCCCGAAAACTTTTAAAAGAAGCTCCTTCTGGCTATGAAAAATTGACTACGAAAGTGGAAAACCCTTAAAGTATGATAAAAGGGTTAATGGCAGCTGTCATAGCCCGGTTTGATTCAGATGGTAGGTCTAGCACGAAACTATAGCAGAAGATTACAACGTCCTGATCAGAAGTACATATATTAGTCAGAAGAAATCAAAATTGTCAACTGCGAAAACAGAAAATATTTTGTTTTCATGCTGCGGATAGTTGGCACTAGAATCCTAAGAGGTATATACCTCGTTAATATTTTCTTTCCTGTTCTCTCTTTCAATATCAGTTTCTACTTTATATTTCTTTTCACTTTCTAATTGAATTCGCATTGGAACATTAGATCTTCGAATGCTGATAATATTGTATTGTGGAGCAGAATTTGTAGACGTTGAAAGAACGTTACTTCTTAAAAAAGTTCAAGTAACTCGTTGTCATTACCAAAGTTGTCCAATTTACTTAAAGTCGGATATAATTGTTTTCAAGTCTGCACCATGTAGTTCAAAGTATAATACCATCTGTAGCAAATTTGCGTTCAAACCATAGTTAGCATAGCATAGTTAGCCTGCTTACTTTCACGACATAGCGGTATTTATGGAAACAAGATGGCGAATGTTCTCGCTAAGTTAGACTCACTTTCTGAGAGCGATCTGTATTTTCTATCTGTTATTTTTACGGACTTGTCGGGATATGGATCAAAGAGAAGCAAAAATGTTGGGGGATGGATCGGTTTGTTATGTATCCAGGAATCAATGGACTCCAATAGACAATGTTAGAAAAGACTTGCGTTCGATTTAGATAAATGAGGCGTAAAACGGATTACTGGGTTTCTTACCAAATTAAAAATTACGAAATTATAACAGGTCCCAGTCGTACTAGGGATAGATACAATTAAAAAAAAATTAAGTTAAAAATTTACAATAAAAATTTAAATATCATAATCTACGAGAATCTCAATATCAAATAATCTTAAAATTTTTATAATCCGACGATTCTAATAAGACGACAAGAAAAATGCAACCTTACCTCAGCATTTTATTGTTGGTTTTTGTTTTTTTCTTCCTCCCACAAATCGAAGCATTGCTCATGGAATCTTTCGAGTCTGAATCAGACATGGGTTGTATACCGTGAGATGATCCTATTTTGTCGCGTTCATCCTAAAAAATTGGAAGTATTTATGAAGTTACTCAATTTGAATTGAAGTAAATAAAATAAAACAGTGATACAAATTAAAAACATAATAAAAATACTCAACATGAATATTTAAGACATACACTGCTGTTTAAAAAAAAATATATATAGGTTTACCATGATCTAACATCTTTGAGACTAAATCTATACTAAAGAAGAGTGACGCTTCAAATTTTCGAAGTGTAACGGGATTATATTATAAGAAATCAGTAAACAAAGTACTGTTACTCTTTTACATATAGAAATTGAGATATAGTAAACTATTGGCAGTGTAGGTGAATCTATTCTTTTGAATAGTACTGTATATCAATTCACTCAGTTTTGTACCTTTCTCTGTACTAATTCTCATCTATATCTACATTCTACATCTTCATATTTTAAATAACATGAACACGAAATATGAAAAAATTTTTCTTCGGCAGCTTTTCTCAGCAGATTTCTGGCAAATACTCTGAGAGTAAATAAAATTGCCATGAAAAGTTTCTCAAAAATTTGTCGTTCGGAGTCGACTTTAAACTGTAGGTCACGCCACTCATGTATAAAATAACACACACAACATAAGTGGTGTGAGAAGCTAGGTTGTAATCCTGACTGAAGGGTTGTAATCGCCAGTTATGTATGTAATAACTATTTTTCGTCGTTTTTAAATGATATTTATAAATATAGCTCAAATGAAAGGAAAAGCCCTTAATTATCATAATAAATTATTTCAATAGTACGCTCGAGTACTCCATAATATGTACTGTCATAAAGCAATTAAATAACAGTACAAAACATTATAAATATTGTGGAGTATAGCATCTTATATTTAAAGTAAATTTGTTATAAATAGGGCTACAATAAATTTAAAAAAAAAAATAAACTAAATTAAAAATATAAATTTGACATTTACCTTTAAGCTTTCTTGGAAACTTGATGCTTGATATTGGGCATATTTGGCAATAGTTGTATGTGACCGGTGAGATATACAAGCCCAAACCCGCTTTGCTTGAGTTGAATCCCAATTTTCGTCAGGTGGCTGATGTACTTGCGTTCGAACTTCCACACTATGATCTGGATTGGCTTCAACTAAGGTTTTAGTAGAAAAAAGGCCTAGATCTAATTTTAAAGCACCTGCAAGACCCCGAACGACAGCAATCGGATGTTTTAAACAAAATTCTTGTAACTGAGGACTAAATGCGTGCTTCTTGTTCTCAAGATGTACAGATGGCGTTGGTGGTAATAACTGCTCCCGCGTAAGTCGTTGAGGAGGACAGTCAGGTGGAGACGGTGTTGAATTTACATTTAAAATAGAGCATTTTGATGGCGGTTCATCACATGTCAAATTTTTTACGGACGACAATATTTGGGCTGAATCCATCTGAATGTGAAATTCAGAATCGTCCTTACATTCATCTGCTGTAATTTCATCTATTGTTATGTCTGTTGTAAAATATTCTTTTTTTTCTATATCTCCTTCTTCAGCATCATTATTACTTAAATTATTAGTCGAAACATTAGTGCTAATTTTATTTTCATTACTTCTATCGACAACGTTATCACTACTTAGCGATTTCAAAATATCTTCAGTTAGCGTCGAATCTAAATCTTTTTCAGATAATATATCTTGAAGTTCTTGGTCAGTAACACCTAAAAGAGACATTTATTTTTTATTTATTTTATTTACTATTTGCCAATATTCATTATCATGAAAGTTATTGAAAATCAATCCAAACTATATTTTTTTGAAATTGAAGAAGATAACTGAAGGTAGATAACTGCTAATTTACTTAACTTTATTCACAGTGCATTCTCGTTCACCAAGATAACCACTTTTTAATTTTTGGGCGTCCCTAGAACAATTCACCGTTGCTTACTTTCTGTAATCGTTAAAGAAAACAACTTTTTTTCAAACATTTTCTAGTTCGTATTTAAAGTGCGTTGAAAACTTAGATTACTATATACTCGGTTCAGTTTGAACTTTGAAGAAGATATAAACTTAGAACCTTGTAATTATTTTTTTAAATACTTTTACATTTCATTTCTAGTTTCTAACTTTCGTATTTTGTTGTTATAAGTAATAATCAGTGACTAACACATCATATAAAATGATTCCAATTTATTTTGTTCCAACCACTTTTACCTTCATTAGTTAAACTACAGCAAACCTACAGCAGTAAAAGCCTAATCTGAAAATGAAGTCCCATTGTTTCCAGGATCTTGACGTTGAGTAATGTTTAAAACGGAAATACGCCCTCAGGATCCGAAAAAGGGCTTTATTATATTCGTTTACCCCACTATTAAAGCGTCGACATCAAGCTTAAACATAACCACTACAGCAAACTACCGATCAATCCGTCAAAAATATAATACATATGTATATTTGAACACAAGTATATTGGCGTTTGTTTATCTGACGACTATTATATAGACGGCGATAAAAAGCCAAAACAACCTCAACTGTTTCTGCCCAACTTAAAGCAGACTAGTGATGTTAGTGTACATCAAATAAAAATTAAATAACAGTTTAAAATACCTCTCTTATTGAAGAGAAACGAAAAATTCCAAAGTGAATAAATAAAAAACAATCTATGAATACATGGATTGAATAAAATGGAATTATAAAAGGTCCTTTTTTAATTCGTTTGAGAGTTAATCAAAAATATTTTTTATGAATACAATAATAAATTGTTTAAAGGAATAATTTCAAAATTTTGGAAAAAAAGTTCATTATTAAAGCTACATGAAATATTCTTGCATATATATATATATATATATATATATATAAATATATGCTAAAAATTCATGAAATTGATAATTTAAGACTTTATATATATAGACTTTATATATATTTATACTTGGAATATATATCATGAATTTTTTAGTTCGTATAAATAAAGTTTGTATATTAATTTATTTTAACTAATTTATTTATTATAAACAAAAAAAATTTTAATATTTTTTTACAAAACAAGATAGAAATAGAAAAGTTACTGATAACTCCTTATTTTAGCACCGTAAAAGTGTAGGTATGTATGTATACCCAAGAAGAGTAAATTTAAAATTTAAAGCTTAATATATCAAAATGTTATCCCTTATATTTAGTAGTATACCCTTAAAGGTCAAGCACACCATTTAACATATTTGGCATTGAATGTACCAGTTTTGTATATTATTTTCTGGTGATATTTGCTGCCATGCACTCGTTAACAAGTTGTTCGGTCAACATTTTTTTGAAATTTTGCGACTACGTAACCGTTCTTCCAAATGCTCTCCTAGTTTCTTGGAGTCATATTGGAACTGTATTCAAGAAGTATGCAACAAGTCGTCATAGTCTAGTAGGTAGTGTGTTGGCTTATTAAACGAAAGGCCAGGGTTCGAATCCCCGGTCAGATATCAAAAACAAATTATGAAAAAAATATTTCTTCGGCGGCTTCCTCTCAGCAGATTTCTGGCAAAAACTCTGAGAGTAAAAAAATTGGCATTAAAAGTTTCTCAAAAATCTGTCGTTCGAAGTCGACTGTAAACTGTAGGTCCCGCCACACATGTATAAAATTAACACACACAACATAAGTGGTTTGAGAAGCTAGGCCGTAATCCCGACTGAAGGGTCGTAATGGTCAATTATGTATGTGTATGTATGAATGCTGAATGGGCTCCGGAGAAGTTGTCAACTGATCTTAATTTTTATCAAATTTTTTTCAATAAAGAATTAGAGATGATAGCAATGCACATCGGATCCAAATCTTTATTGTAGATTTTGGGCTTTCAGCGTTGTCGGTCCATATTTCTTTGAGAACGACAATGGTCAATCCATTACAGTTAGCAACGAGCATTGTGAGTAGCACGTAGCACATGCCACATTAAGTTATTCGCACATGGTCATCTCACGTAATGGCGATATGAACTGACCACCGAGATCAAGCGATTTTAACACCAACAGAAATTTTGTGTGTGTTTTCTTAAATCGCAAGTATACGCGAATGACACAAACCTGATTTGCGTGCCAGAACCATGGAAAACTGGATATTTCGGATACGCTAAACCCTGAGAAGTGGAGGATATTCCACATATAATGACTTTATAGGAAAAATGAATTCGATGATACTTCACATCCACTTTGTTTTATTCAATTATAGGAAGCGCTTAATTAGAGATCCTGTGCATATTATAAGCTAACATCCGATAAAGTGTAATTGTATATAGTTTCAATATCGTTATTGTATTTTAGTACTGTTATTTTGCTATTTATTTTCATACGTTAAGTTCATATCTGTGTCAACCAATTTATTTTTTACAGCATTTTCGATTTTCTTTCTTAATTCCAATTTGGAAGAATATCCATCTTATGCTTTTTTTTAATTTTTAAATTGATTAAATTTAAGCAAAATATAGCAAACAGCCTCGAAGACGATACAATTGTGGGCCAAAATTTTGTTAGTTTTTCAATTTGAGATAAACTTCAGCCTCTGTTATTGTAATTTAATAAAATGTAAAATTGCGGGGCTGGCTGAATATTTGACCATTTACGAAGTGATTTGTGTTTAAAATTTCGGTTCTAGTTTATTATTCTGATCATATATATATATATTATACCCTTTATTATAGTATTAATATAGATATATATATATATATATATTATATATTATATATATATATATATATATATATATATATATTATTATATTTATATTATATTATTATATTATATTATATTATATTATATATAATATTATATATATAATTATATATATATATTATATATTTATATTTATATTATTATATTATATTTATATATATATTATAGTATACATATATATATATAGTACTATATATATATAATAAATATATATATATATTTATTTATTTATTATATATGTGCCATTTTTTTAAAATGTTTCCATAGAAATGTCGTAATATTAGGACAGTTGCTTTAGTTTGTGTCACTAGTGTATGTCTCTATATCTATGTATACTAAATTTTAAAATTATATGTTCGCAAATTAAAATTATATGTACACACCCATACTCATCTTTATTCCTTTGAAATATTTTTAAGAAAAATTATAATGAAAAACAATATGAAAAAGTTAGAATATAAGCACTAGTGGCACAAACTAAAGCAACTGGCTGAAACTAAGAATTTTTAAAGGTTGCTATTATAACTCGTTAGGGTTATATTAATTTATTAAAAATTAAAAATCTTTAAAAACTCTCAGATTCTTTTTTTTACAACATTTCTATGGATATGTTATAATATTGACAGTTGCTTCAATTTGTGCCTCTAGTGTATATATTGACATTTTTTTAAACAGAAATTGGACGTTTGAATATAACATTATAAAATGACTAGATACAAGGTAAATCCGTATTAAAATATCTGTAAAAAGTCTCTGGTATTATATGACAAAAATAATTCTATTTTTATAATAATTCAATAAAAATGATGATTTAAAACTTACCTATATCATTGCCGTCATATATGTATTTACTATTGTCATTATTAAACTTTGAAAAAGAAGGATCACTATTTGTATTAGAATACGGTGGAGGAAGATTTGCACGTTCTGTTTCAAAATGGGAAACTTTATTTTCGCTATTATGAGTTTTTACTAAACCTTCTGAAGATTTTTTTTGAATTACACCATGTTGGTACTCTTCCATTAGTTTATATTGACTATTTAGTTGTTGAAGTAGCAGTTCTTCTTGTGAATTTAAATTGTTTTGCTTCTGTTGTAAGTACTGAAGCATTTGTAGCTGTTGATGTGTTAAGAAAAAAGACGGTTGCGCAGGAGGATTTCCAGCTTGAGCTTCCATTATGTTTTCATCCTTTAATCGCTTTATTGGTATATTATTTGGATAAGGAGGAGGTGGACCATGTGCCTTAAAATGAAAAAAAAAATAAAAATAAAAATGAAAGAGAATACTTAACTTAAAAAATATGTATTACAGCTGTCAATATGAAATAAAACTTCGAAATAATTGTCACTCTTCTACAAAACGGTTTTGCGAAACTATTATAGAGCAACTGATATAAAGATATTTAAGAATAACCATTAAGGTATAAAGAGTTTTCTATTTTCGAAAATATAATTTATTACCTGGTAGCAGCGTTACCATTTGCCAAGTAATCAAGTTTTTGAGACGAAAAAGTTTTCATTAAATTTGTTTTCAACATACCGATTTGTCTTTAAAAAAAACAATCAGCTTTCGAATATTTTATATTTTTTTATTATATATATTATATATTACCCTAACCAGTATTAATTCATGCAGCACACATTGTCGTTTGATACTGCAATATCAAAAGTTCCATGTTTTGGATAATAATGACAACGCCTGGAGTTACATTTTCTGAAAGGTAATTTTAAAATCTTTAATTATCTATAAAATAACTTTACCTTTTTTATAAATGCATTGAAAATACAGTCTGAAACAAAATTTTAGAGTTTTTAGACCAAAATTATTTGACCACAATAATTTAGCAGGTTGTACAAATTCTTGCCAAGCGGCTCGAAAAATTAAATTAGCAATGAATGGGAGTGTACCGTTATAATAAACTTATAAAAATATTAGAAACAAAAAAGATTAATTGCTTACGTAACCACTATTAATTTATACACCAAGCACCTTTTCAAATATTAATATTCAAAATAACATATTTTAGAGCGTAATAATGACTGCGCCTTAAGAGTCACTGTTTCTGAAAGGTAATTCTACAACCTTTAAAATATTAAAAATATATTTGTACATATTGGGGTAAATATTTCGAAAATACATCTTGAAACAAAAGTCCATTACTTTCATAAAAAAACTGTTTGACCACTTTAATTCGTGCAGTGTATAATTTAATTCCGCAGTTAATTTTTGCGGTACTTTTGTTTAATTATAAATAAGTGAAATGTACCGTTATAATAAAAATAAAGAAATGTTAGATGATAAAAGAAAACAGTGACTTAGCAATGGTCAGATAATTTTGTTCTAAAAACATGAAATTTTGCTTTAGTCTGTATTTTTAATTTATTTATAAAATATGTTAAACTTATTTTATGTAGAATTAAAGAATATAAATTTACCTTTCAGAAAATGTAACTCTGAATGCCTTGTCATTATTTTTATCCAAAATATGGAACTTTAAATATTGAAGTATCAAACAAAAATGTGCGCTGTATGAATAAATAGTGGTTATTGTGGTAAAACCGGCTTTTCTAAAATACCGCTTCTTAAGTACTCTAGTTCTTAAACAAATAAGTACTGACGTCCGTCTTTATGGCTAAATTAAAAATACGTAACGTAATTAGTCATTATAACTCTATAGTTAGGATTACGACCTGGTTTCTCACACCAGTTATGTTGTGTTCGTTAATTTTTATACATGAGTGACGGGACTTACAGTTTAAAGTCGACTCCGAACGACAGATTATTGAGCATTTTTTCACGGCAATTTAATTACTCTCAGAGTTTTATCCAGAAATCTGCTGAAAGGAAGTCGATGAAAAGTATCTATTTGAAATAATAAATTTTTTTATTACCGATATGACCGTGAGCAGTCGACGTAGTTGACTTTCATATTATCATTTGTTTCGATCTTTATAAAATACTTTTAGTGGTGTACATTTAAATTTCCTAAACGGCCTACAAAATTCTATAGAATTAGTTTTTCGGTAAAAACATTACAACCCTTTAGTCAGGATTACGGCGTAGCTTCTAACACCACTTATGTTGTGTGTGTTAATTTTATAAATGAGAGGCGGGACCTACAGTTTTAAATCTACAGAAATCTGCTGAGAGGAAGTCGCCGAAGAAATATTTTTTCATATTACATTTTTTGATGTCTGACCGGGGATTTGAACTCTGGCCTTTCGCCTAATAAGCCAACACACTACCTACTAGACTACGGCGACTTCAGTATATCTACACTGGTGGAATAATGATTTTACCCCAAAAATTTTAAATGTTATCGGCTAAAGTGACACATAATAACACATGTACTACTAATGGATTCCACATATTCTAAAAAATTTAAGTCTATATTAAATTTACCATATATAATCAAAAATTATACTTACCGAAATTTTTCCAATATGTCTTTTAGAACTATTAGACGATTGCTGATGATGTTGCTGTTGTTGCTGTCGAGAACTCATTTCTAATGAAATTGGCAAATTCCAAGCTTCTTCTATTGAGCAAAGTTGTCTTCTTTTGGAAGTAATACTTGGCATAGGAGCCTGAATTAACTGAGACTCCAAAAATTTTATTCGTTGTTCTAAACCTTTGCTAATACTCAACTGATTATTGAAGTTTTGATTACCATCAAAATAAAATGATTTATTCAGAAACTGAAACAAAGAGTTTAATTCAACTTTATTCAAATAAAAACATACGTACAAGAACTGTTTTTCTTTAGAAAAAATAGTTATTGATTATTGAATAATACAAATAAAGTAATTATTATTTTCATTAAATTCAAAATGTACATAATTTCCAGACAAGAAAATACTTCAGGCTATAAATTACAGTCGTCTACATTGACCGGAGAAGATTTTATAAAAAAAAAACAACAAATTACAATAGAAATACTATTTACATAGAATTCATTTAGCCTCTGCGCCTTAAAGGCATTTTAGAGGTAAGTTGGCAACTGTTAAACTTGACGTACAATTACGTAACAATCTAATGTTATAATATTATAAATATATTATTGTTTACAATATTTACTAATAAAATATATTTTACAAAAGCGTATCTATTGCATCATTCAAAAATTCTTTACATAATCTTTTAAATATTGATATACTCTCGACAGTTTTCAGTTGTGAAGGTAAATTTTTATATAGATTGCCACCCATATAATCAATACTTTTAGTTTTTCTAATCTACACCTTTCGATTCTTTTAATTTGTATAGTGTTTGCCATTAACTTCAATTTTATACAATCAAGCTGCCGTTAATTTAAAATCGGACTTATGAGTCGATAAACATTTTTTTTTTTGCATTAATTAAAACCGAATGAAGACGAAAAGAGCTAGATATGAAACATTCAGTATAATTCTAGTAGAGGCTAAAACTAAGGTCATTGAAAAACCCCTATAAGAATCCTGAGTGGATGCCACTGTACGCCAGGAAAAAAACTTCGAATATATTCAACACCTTCTAGCTTCCCCACATTACAGCACATCCAGCGGAAAGAATGGGTGCTTCGGTCTCAACAAACTTTTCCTTGCTCTCAAAACGTAATGATCCGTCAAAAATCTATTAAGACCCTAAATGAACAAGTGAGAGACAGGTTAATGGATCGGAACGATCCATTAGGTTTGCGCCCTTTCCGCTCCTTTTTTTGCTAATTCAACTACAGCATCAGTATAACGTATACATCATAATGCCTCGGGACCCAACTCAGTACCGTGAGGGCTTTTTAACAGACTGCAGCCAATATCCGGCTATATCAACATTCAGCTATAAGACCCGGTCACCGGACTCAAGGCGTTTTGACCATCCACATAGATAACCACCGTGTTTCCTATGCAATCCATTCCCTGGCCACTTGCCGTGGTGATGGAAAACGAAATATTTTCATTATCAAGAGTTCTCCATTCATAACAGTCAAGTAGACTATTTAAACCATGCCATTACTTCAAGTCTAGAAAAATTACTTTGGGTAGTCTTTTGAAGTTAGATACACTGACCGTACAGCCGGTCCACCAAACGTCCCTATGAACATAAGCCCAACATTCAAAACCCTAGTATGTTCAATTTCCCCTGCCCTAACAAAACCCTATCAAATAACCAAGAAAAGTTTCTTGACGTCAGTCTCCAGCAAATTCACCGGAAATAGTCTTAAAATTATCCTTAACGAAGTCTGATGTCCAAATACTCTGGTGGGAGACCACATTTTCTATCAATGGCGCTCCTGACTACATACTATTCGTTAAGTTTCTTTTCCCTCCAGTTTAACGTTCTCTGTCTCATCGGGATTGACATCAAAACTCTCTAATGACCATAATCATTTTTGGTTACCCTACATCACAGGGAAATTCTTCGTCTCCCAATGTGACCTTACATCCCAAATTTAAGTTCCGTTTATGAACTCTATTAGATCGCACTTTTATCTGATGATCCTGTGTGAAATACTTCTATAATCACCGCTATTTTACCTTTCGAAAGAAATCTTTTTCGTTTCACGTTCTTTATATTATAATGCATTTTTATTTATTTATTTATTTATTACGATTTTTTAAACCTAGATATATATATACAATACATTAATTTTTATACAATACCATTGATAATTTTTACAGTATTCTATTAGTAGTTTCTTAAATAAAATCATATTTTCAAAATCTTTTATGTTATTTGGTAGTTCATTATACTTTTTAATTCCTTTGTATTCTAAACAATTCATTCTCATATCACTTGTAGTTCTCATGAATGGTAATCTATAATTTTCTCCTAGTATTATAATTTTGAATTTCATGATTACTTTGTAATTTCACATTTAAATATTATGGACATTTTCCAAATCTTATATTATGAATAAATTTCAAGGTATGCAAAGTAATAATTTGTTTAACACTTAACCAATTAGTTCATTCAGCATACTTCTTATATTTGTTATCATAGTTTTTGTTTAAAATAATACGCATAGCCCTATTCTTTTGAAATTTGTCCATCTGAGTTGTATTTAAAATAGATAGTATTGAAGGGCAAAAATCAAAATGTGGTAAAATTATACTGTTACACACTTTAATCTTGTATTTCTTATTTAATAATTAAGTCGATCTAGCTAATATTCCAATCTTCTTTGCTCTTTTGTTTACAATATAATTTTAATAATCATCAAAACTCAGAATTTCATCTATCATTATGCCTAAATATTAAATTACATTTGCTCTATCAATAGCGTCATTCTTTATTTTTAATACACACGCATCTTTATTTACATGATTTCTTGTCAATACCATAAATTTAGTTCTACTAATATTCAATTTTAATTTATTTTTTCATAGCCATATATATAAATTGTCAACATCTTCCTGCATCTTTCTCATAGCATTCTCAAGATTCCTATCCGCAATCATTAATAATGCGTCATCAACAAATAATATAATCTTTGTACATTTCAAACATGATTTTATATCCTTTATATACAAAATAAAAAGCAACTGCCTTACGGCAGTCCTAAATTTACATAAATTTTCGTCGATACTGTATCGTATATAACCACTTGTTGCTATCACTCAGATAGCTGGTCATCCATTTGTCCTTAGCATCACGAATTCACATCTTCTGCAATTTTGCCATCAATTTATTTCTATCCACTGTCTCAAATGCTCTTTTCAGATCAAAGGAGGTTGCGACTATATTCATCTTGCCATTAAAACTATTCTTTCACTCCGACAGTACCAAACTTAATGCTGTTTCGTATGAGTGGTTTCTTCTGAAACCAGACTTTTCCTTTATTAACATATTATTTTCTTTGCCATTTTTTTCATTTCATCATTTATTTTCTTACTCTCACTTTTATTGTTTTCAAGTTTAATGCAAATTGTTTCTTTTATATTTTCTGCAACTCTATTTAGATTTTCAACATAAACAATATTCTTTTCACACACTTGCTGCATTTTGGCTATTTCACTCAATTTTAAATCAAAAAAAAATTTTAATACCATAAATAATTTTTTTCATATCTTTTCATTATTATTTATCGCCATGTCAAATTCTCTTTTGTACTCTCTCAATTATTTGTTGTTTTTGTCCACTTCCTTGTGCATTTTCTGAAGTATGCCATAAACATTTTGAATATAAACCACACAAACATCGCACATACAATATCTCAACATATTAATTTCTTTTAATTTAACTTCTGTGTAGGTATCTAACCCCGAGCATTTTAGTGTAAGATGATACTTCCTTCCACACACTTCTTCACATTTAATACCTGTCTCACCACGAATTCCATTACATTTGGCGCAATCCACTTTAGTCTATATGTACACTCAGCTTATTTTCTTTTAATAAACTCAAGTATCCACTTATTATATTCACTTTTTATAAGGTTTTTAATAGTCCTATCTATTTTTAAAACCAAAATTTTATTTTTAAATATAAATATAAAAACCAATGAAACTTTTCAGACATATATTTTTGGTTAATCTTGTATTCTTTATACTATAAAGTGAAAACTAGATTTATTTCTGATGAAAAAATAGTTTTAGTTGTATAATGCTAAGATAATGGCTGTGCCACTACAAGTTGAGTCATATAAACACTATGGTGGGTACCTTTACTTCAAAAATATTGTAAACCAGCCACCACTCTATTAAGCGGTAGAGAACGTTAGAGGATATGACTGTAATTACTATTGATTTGCTAAAACAGGTAAAAATTACAACTGGCACAAGCTATCTCTTAATTATCAATTTTCAATCGTGACTCAAATCGTGACTCAATGTCTTTAGCACATTGTCTTCTAAAGCAGATGGTGTCGATTCCATGTCTTCTTATATGAAAAAAAATATGCATAAATATGATTATCTTTTATTTCTATGCAACAACGATGATAAAAAATGAAAAAAAACTCGATTTCTGACACTGGAATAGTTCTGCCACGAGAAGCACTAACTTATGTTAATTTTTTTAATTATTTGAACCATTAAATAAGCGTTTTATTACATTTATATTAACTTTTTATCAAAATTTTTAAAGATTATATTTTACCGTTCTTTTGCATATGTTCACAGAAAAAGGATATGTTAAACAACTCTTCCTCTTTTTGCTTCGTTCGATTGTAAGTTGAAATACTAATTTTAAAACATAGTGTAACTGATTTAGTGGAGACATAATTGGAAACGCAGAATAGGTGTGGGAATGCTCTAATTATTCCTAGCTTGTTTTCGTATATGAATGAATTGGGTTTTGCCATAAAACTTTTGCCCTTTACTATTAGAGTAGCTTGAATTTTTCCTCCAATATCCCTATTGGTGGATTCCACCCAGACCCATGCCTGTCATTACTTTTACGCTGAATCTTTATCAATTCGCGCAGTAAACATCAATTGATTCGATCATCCATAATAAGGAGCTTGGCACTATTTTACTGATCCATGTGTGACTTGAAAACAAGTTTCACTCAAAGTTTCATTGTGCTTTATTATTTACCTAAATTTTATCTGGATACTTCGCTATATATGTATTCCCAAATAATTCGTAGATTTAACAACCTGAATATA
>QOCX01001530.1:18360-32540 GCA_005959815.1 Sarcophaga bullata | reverse complement strand
TTGCAAAATTTTAATTTTAATTACAAAATAGCGCGATTTTACTTAAATTGGATTGCAATTTTGTTTGTTTTTTTTTGCTGAGATTTCATTAAGAAATACAAGAGATAATTTTTTTTAAATGTCCTTGATGTGTTTTAATTATTATTAACCAAAAGAAAAACAATAAATAAAAATTAAGTGTTTACAAAATTTACTCAAAAAAAAAAACAATAAAAAAACAAAAAAAATGTAATAATATTTTGAAGATTCTTGACTTTTCATTGTTTATCAAACCACCAATTAATTTTATCATGATTCTATAAAAATCTAAAGCCTACAAGATATCAGTTCGTTTTTTTTTTACCATATCGACCAATTCTTTTGGATTAAATTATTTCGTCTTGGTAGTAGACAGAAAAGCTGCAAAAAGAAACGTCCTCTTTAATTGGCGTACGCTAACATTACATCCTCCACTGAGTTGGTTGTACATCTCCCTTACTTTGTTAAATTTACTTGCTATACCCACACATAAAATTTCCTTTTTTAAAGGAGTTTAATGGTTAAGGGTTATATTATAAGAAAAAAAGGAAGATTTTTTCTCATACATTTTTCAATTTTTTGCGTCATGGATTGCCAGTTAAGCCCAAAGCCAGAAAAGAAAACGGCAAAGAAATGAGAAGGAGAAAAAAAAAACAAAGCAACACAGGTGGCTGTCTGCTCCTGAAAAAAGGGAAAGGAAGAAATAGTACTAAGAATCTTTACAATAGTTCTGGTTAAGAAAGCGTACAAATTCGCTGCATTATAGGCTTTTCAATCTACTATTTTTACCCCATTTCATTCGTTTAGACTTGAGAGTTGATTTTTATTTCATTATGTACCGAGAAGCCTATCTGCAAAGGTTAATTGTCCATCTTTTAAGAAATCTTAGAAAGTCTAACAGATATATTTCGTTAATTTAAAAAATTATGAACAATTATATGAAGACTTTTGTTTATAAAATGTTTTCTTTTTTTTTTTTTTTTTTTGATTAAAACAAAAATAAACTAATAAAGCGGAAGGTAATTTTTCCGTTAGAAAATGTTTAAAGACTAGATGTTAAAAGGAAAAAAAACTTAAACAAATTATGAAACATTAATGCGCTTATCCTTGAGAGAAAATGAACGCGATCATTTGGATGTTGAAAATAAACATTGTCAAACCCTTGATAATGAAATCTATAAAAAAAATTTCGTTAAAATTTAAAAGATTTGTAATAAAAATATTATCATAATATTATACAATGAAATATACTATTCACCACAAAAACAAAAAACAAAGCAGAAAAGAAAAACAATAATAATAAAAGAAATAAAAAACTTGAAATATTATGCATAGAGTCGTCCCGCAGTCTTCAGTAGGTAGTGTAGTGTGGCTTATTAGACGAGAGACAGGGTCAGTCCCGGTCACGATATCAAAAACGAAATAGAAACAAAAATTTTTCGGCGAGCTCTCTCAGCGGACTTTCTGTTAAAAACTCTGAGGTACAAATAAATATTGCCAATGAAAAACGTTTCTCAAAAATCTTTCTTCGAGCCGGCTTTAACACTGTAAGGTCCCGCCCACTCATGTATAAAATTACACAAACACAAATAAGTGGTGTGAAGACAAGCTAGCCGTAACTCCTGATGTGAACGTTGTAATGCTCAATTATGTATGTTATGGTTATCCAGAATGGAAAACAATTTTCTGTATCTGCTTTTGGTCATAAAATATTTCAATCACGATTAAATTGAGAAGAACAAATAGAAAAATTACAACCAATCAAGCAATTCTATCTGATATTCTAAATATATACCAATGTTTACCGGAACAGTTATAGCGCAACTAAAGTTTCAGACATGAATAAAGGTTTTTTCGTATTTTTTGTTGTCTCTAGGAAAAAAGTGAATGTGAGTTCAATTTAATAGTAAGACACACAAAAATCTTCAAGCGTGGCGTAGATTTTTCATATTATCTACACCAACTGCTATCAAGTTTCGATGATGCCGCAGAGGACCCGGGGTATCTATCAGACGACGTGGATCTCTTGTTGACAGTTTTTTCAGAGAATTAATTAAAAGACTTGAAGGTAGCTCTTTACAAATACTGATAATACAGTGACCTTTAACTCTGAATTATTATTGGACCATATTGTCTTGATAAGTCGCAATTCAAACGACTAGTGTGAAAATCAAACCAACAGGATGACAGACAAGATAGAATGAACTGGTATGCTGCAAGATCTATATGAGAAATGTTGAGTGATGCATTTACGGATTGCAAAATTTCTCGTTAGAATTGTTTTTATTAACCGTCAAATCAATTAATTTAACTGTTCTCGACGACTTTGATGTGGAGTTTCTTGACATTTACTATGTGGCTTGACAGTAATAGCAGTGCAAAACGAAACAGTCACTGAATTTCATTTTCCGTCTGTTACACGACTTGTAGTTTCACTAAGAAAACAATTACGAAAACGTATTGGTTAACATCACCTGTTTCTACTGTCCTACAATGTGTTCAGTATGCTCGAAACTTAACGATAATTTTTTAGTACTCCCATTATAATTCAGAAGAGGTTAAAGTATTTGATTGTGCCACAATACCTATAAGATAGTGTCCGAATATTGGAAAGAGTCAAGACATACCGTTTAAAATACTGTTAAAGGAGCCAAGAAGCCCATATAGTCATAAGTAAAGCATTAAGAAGATGCTTCTCATCTCTGCTGCTACAATAAAACAATAAAGTTTTAAAATTTTAAGGAATTTAGTTTAGTTTTCTTAAATTTAATTAATTTTTCAAAACACCCGAATACACACATATTGTACGTTCAATTTAATGCCTGTGTGTGTGTGTGTGTGTGTGTTTGTTTATCAAGGATAATGTTCCTTTTGTTAGTATCAAGAGAATTAGAAAAAAAAAATTTAGAAAAGCATTATCGATTTAATTAATGGCACTCATTTAACTAAAAGCAATAACAATGAAAATAAAATACCAACAAAAAGAAAAAGACAAACAAAAAAACCAAACATCCAATAAAGAAAATATTTGTCCAGGGATTAATTTTTAAAGTTAACAAAAAAAAAAGAGAAAAAAAAAACAAATCAACCCGAGTAACTCAACTCATACAGCCTCGCCTTGAAATGTTTTAAATTTGGAAATAAAAAAAAAAACAAAAACAAGAAAAGAAAAGAAAAGAAAAAAATACCCACAATATTTTACAACTTTACGCTGTTGGGGTCAACCCTTGGCAAATGGAGTTTTTAACGAATACCCGAAGAATTAAAACATTTAAATTTACTTTACCAAGTGCTTTATTATTGAAATGCTTAAATGGGTGGCCGTGAGGAGTGGGATGCTTTTTCGAAAACCACAAAACCACACAGTTAATCGCCACGGATCACATGGCGTTAAAACCCGCGACGATAAATATCGTATTTTATTTTTTTTTCTTTTTTAATTTTTTTCATTTTGTTTTCTCAGTTAATTTTTTCTGCGTCCTTACAAACAAATATTTCAGTTACGCTTGGGGTTTTCCTCATACAGCGTTAGATTTTTTTGTTGTTTAGGGGACGTCTTGCGGTAATGGTTTGCAAAGAAAACTGGTACAAGTAAATAACATTGTCCCGTATTTGAATAACGGTTCAATATTTCTTTTCTTAACCACTCTAAAGCAGTGGCATTGAAGTCTTTTAACAGTCATCCTGTGGCTGCTTGTTGGCCACTATTTTTATGACTGAATTATTATTAACGAACCGCTAGCGAGCCAGTTCATCATTACATCTCTTCTTCTTCTTCTCGCCTTCTTTTACCACTTAAAGTGAGCACAGATTTTAGGGTGGCAACAATTTTCTTATTCAGTCTGTTGGCTTTATGGGCTGTCAAGTCACTGTACTTGTAACAGAGACCATGACTTGGGCTATGAGTAAAAGTGAATATTAAAACGTTTTGCATAATAATCGTAAAAGAAAAACAAAAAAATAAAAAAAATAAAAAAAAGGAAAAGAAGTGGAACAAAATCAAAATTGAAATTATTTTCTATTTGTACGCGATTTAAAATCTTTTTTTTTATGATTTTTCCATTCCCAGCAGGCATAAGTAAGGAAGAGAGTAAATCGCTTAAATGAAATGTAATGTGCTAAACAGTTTATTTAAGTCAGTAAATACGTATAATTTGTTAACATTTAAATGAATTAAATATTTAATGTCATCGAAATAACAAATAATACCACAGTATGTGGGTGTACAACACTTGTCAAGCTTTAGACGTTATCATCTCGATGATAATCATCATCATTTTAGATTGTGTGCGGGATAATTTTTTTGTTTATTTTCTTTTGATTATAACAATTGCAAACAAATAAAAAATTTGTGACTATGAAAAAGGAACACATTTTAAGCACTTTGCTAGTAAAAATCTAAAATATTTTAACGACTTTTTAGTTATTTACTTCTCATCTAAACCAGGAACAATAGCATTTAAGATACGATACATGACGAGCTAAAAAATTTTAACTTTCTTTATTTGTATGAATATCACGTCACGTCTAGCCGTTTCTACTAGTAGCTAATTAACGGCACATCTTCTGACAAGTAAGGAATCTTCACTTTTATAAATTTTGGTTCTAAAGCAATGAGTTAACAGTAATATAAAAATTGAAAGAGAGATCCCAATTGTGTGAATGTCACGATTCTGAATTTGTGCTTAAACTTAATTTAATTAATTTAAAAATTTACAATTCCATTCAATTAAGGCCACAAAGTATTTCAAAAGCATATAGAAGAAGTGCTCTGTTTAATCTATGCAAGAATAAACAACATGAGAATTGAAGTTTTCCGAGGCTGATAGAGTAGAAAGAAATTTATTGGGCAATAGCCACCCACACATATCATTTATTGGACAAACAACAGTATACCGCAAAACTTCATAACGAATATTTAAAAATACAACATAATTAATTCATAACAATATGCCTACTGAAATTGACGACGACGATCGGTGAAAACGATTTCATCCAACATCGATTAATGAACACAAGAGGAATGTGGAGAAGATGTATACACAAAAATAAATCCTTCGTTATGAGAGTATTTAACTCAACTGGCACAATCCTGTTCAGCGCATCTTAAAAGAAACGTGTGAAAAAAGTCGTTATTCTTTAAAAGTGATCAAATATGCATTAGAAAATAGAAATTGGTAATTTTAAACTCGATTTAATTTAATTTAAGATTGTTATCTAGCTTAAGCTGGAATTGTGGTTAGACAACGATGTATGTAACTTAACAACATCGTTCATCTCGCGATTTGTTCATTCTTGAAAGCTTTTCAAATGCAGGGTATCTGACTTATACTCTTGAATGTTTACTGTTTTAAGTTTAATTTTGTTAATGATTCATATTCTCGTTATGTATGATGCCAGGTGTGATATTTTTTGTTTTAATTAAATTTAGTTGTTTGTCAGTTGGTGTTACACATCTCAATCCTTTATTATTCAAGATGCCGGTATATATTACATGTAAAATGCTCTTGAATTTCTTTACATCTAGCGAGCGTATAGCAGATGGACAGAAGCATTAAAAAAATACGTTTTGGGTTTGAGCTGTTGTCATGGTAAGGAGTAGTTTGTTGTATTAAGATGAGAGACAGTCTAATCAGCTTCAAGGCAACGTGGCAATTCGGCTGCAGTTCTTTTATCATCATGAAAAACTGATTTACCAAATATGATAATGGTAATTTGACATAATAGATTAGATATGGAAAATATTTGTAGAATTTATGTCTGGTAGTGAGCTCAACTGATTTTGATCAAGAACTGAATATACAGTTTTGCTGTATCCTAATTAAGTTTAATAAATAATTGAATAAAAAGGACAAAGGTTGCTAAAAAGTAAACAAACTGTAATTAAAATATTCTCTTATGTAAACATTTCGCATAACTCATGCATATTAAAAGGAATTAAAAGTTATTTTAAATGCATTTCATATTGAATAATGACTTGACTTGTGATTGTGGCCGTATAGTTCAAGGTAAAAAATATTTAATAACACTTGTTGACCATTTTTTTTTGCTCTTTCAAATTATCGTTATTAAAGCTGTCGTTAAATTGCATCATTTGTGCAAAAGATTTGTTTTCTTTTTTTTTATTCAAATAATACTTTTTCCTGTTTCTACGCTTATTTTTTTTTTTTCATTTTTTTTTTTGTCATTTTAATTATAGTCATAATTTTAAACCAAATATTTACTGTGCTAAATTACAATTATTATTTTATATTGTATTGTATTGTATTGTATTGTATTAGCTAAGATGCTAAGACATTAAGAAGAAAATGTTGTTTTAATTCCTTTTAATTTCGATAAAAAATAATCTCTGATACGTGATTGTAAAAATGTAGCCAAAAATTGTTTTCAAATAAAAATATTTGTGTGTTGTACCTGAGGAATTTTAATGATTAAATATACATTTTTACTTATATTTTCTATTTTTGTTTTATTAGCGGAAATAAAAAACATGACATTTGCAAAAAGAAAAAGGAATGTGTTTTATAACATCATCTCAAACTGCGTAATCCATTAATCAAAAATTCTATAATTTTTGTTGCCATTAAAATGCATTTTCAATTTCATTGTAAGAGTCACCAACAGATTTTGTACATTAACGAGGGCTTTGCTCGTGCACAATATGATAATCTGCTAGTTTCAGAGTGCTGGTTCAGTTCCTTTCAGAGACTCTGGTATGTTAAAATTAATATTTAAAAAAATTTTATTATTAAAACAAAAACACCTCAAACTGATAGTGAATGTATAACTCCGGTTATCAAAAATAAAACATAATAATTCACTTCGAATTGTTGCACATCACTTTCTTCCTGTATTACTATCTGCCGTATTCCAAAATAATGCCCTGAATGAGTATTAGTGTCAGTTAAACCAAAAAAAAATTTTTTGTTTCGTTGGTTTAATCATCTTATGACAACGATTGAACCCAACGTTAACTCATGAAATTATTTGGATTTTTTGACTGCAGGTTGTCTATTGAGATTGACACAAAAACGGAAAAAAAATTTAAATTTCGTGTAACACTTGGATTGTAAAATTCTTTAAAAAATTAAACTAAACATCTATCAAAACCATGTCGTCGATCATTTTGTAATAAAATCTTATCTGACATAATTATTGTGTTAAATAATGCCAAAAATTTATAAAAAAAAATCGAAAAATATACACAAGAGGGCAATTTTGCCAAATCAAAACAGGGCAGTGTCAGCCTGCCTTGTATTTTTATATTTTTTTATTTCATTTCGTATTATTTTCATTTATGAATCAATCAGTAGCTCTGTAACTTTGAAGATTTAAAACAATTTGATGAATTGTTTTGATTGAACAACAAAAGTTTCAATATGACTTCGTTTTACAGGGTTAGATGATTGCATTGTCAATCGCATCCATTCTGTTTGTAGGAATACATATTGTAGCCAGTGACAGTGTGGTGGTACGTTTCAAATAAATGACAAATTACTCTTCGGAATCATTGTATGAACATTGTTAAACAGGGGTTGCATTTATCAGGTATTTTATATTTTAAATTTCATATTGGAAAAAAAAATAAAAAATAAATAAACAAAGATGACATTCAACTGTCAATTTGATCATTAGATACTTCCACTTAAGAAAATTTTTAAAAATGTATAAAAAAGCGAGTGTGTTCTAGAAAAAGTATGAATTTTTATGTAAAGATACAGTGAAACATCGCCTATGCAATAGCAGTAGGATCTTGTTACTAACCTTATACGAATATTTAAACCGCACTCAATAAAAAGAAAATAATTTTATCGTTGAATTTATGTGTAATCGTATAATAAAAGGGCATTCTATTTAATATCTAATTAGGCAGGAATCTTATTATAATATTAGATCTTTAAAAAACAATTTTAAAATACTTTTTTTTTCTTTAAATGCAGAATTTATTTTCCTTTTATTGGAAGTTATTTTAGTGTCATTTCATGCATGTTTTCATCCGTATCCCAAAAATCTCATGCTTTCTGATTGACCGATTCTTAGCTTCGTTTGAACGAAATCTATCCGTTGTATTGTAATTTATATTACAAAAGATATTGCCTTTGCGCTCTCCAATAACAAACAGAAGAAAAATTTTATTTCACGTTTGAAATAAAATCTTGACTTCGGATGTCTAGTGGCTTATAAAATGAGGCTGATTTATCATATCGTACATTATTCTACTTCCATATCTTATGTTCATTAGATTATATTTATAGGTGGAAACAGTTTTGCCGGAATGTTTGTACACATATGATGACGAAAAATTCCAATTTCATTTATTTTATGAAAATTGTTAATTCGTTTGTTCTGCAGCACACTATAAATAACGCCATCATGAACAATTGTTTTCTTTTCCAAAAGAAAATAAAAATTATATCGCATGGTAACGGGTAGTAGCTTCAATTTAACTTTTTCAGAGACAGTCTTTCAGAATAACAGAGCAAGCAACCGCTGTCTAAAGGAGTATCAGCTACTGGGCCTAGAGTATTCTGCAAAGTTCGAGCAGGTTGCCCGACGACATACATATGTCGTAACCATAGGTCACTTAAGTCGCTAGGCTAAGTCGAAGTGCTGAAATAGTCGTTATCCGCTCTTTTGACCCTTAAATAACTTTTTCAGTACCTCACGTCAAGCAAGTATAGTTTTACTATGCTAGATATGATTAAATAATAACCTTAAAATCAACCTTCAGAGTAAGGAACCAAAGGCTTCCCAACGAAGCTTTTTACCGTAAAGCTTGCTACCTCCTTATTATTAAAGAATTCAAATACATTCCCAGTACTATTTAATGATGAAAAAAGAGTTTAGAAATCAATTTTCAACGTTCTAATGCTATCAGTAAACGCCTAATTAATTGGTCTGCTCGAATAGGGCCTAATAAATAGTTCAATTTAATAATTCCGTGAATAAATAGAACAATGAAAATGAACAACCTATTTACCATACATGATTGAATTAATTTTCCTAATATAAACTTTAAACTTTTGGAGTAGAGACTAAAGAAAATAACCTCAAAAGTACCATGTGAAATTAAGCTGCCAACACCAGCAGTGGAATCTTGTTGGAATATAACTCTTTTAAATGATAGTATTTAAGACCTTAGTATAATGAAGAAAGAACACAACCTTCGATTTGTTTCATATGAATTTACATGTTATTGTTGGCCAAACATGCAGCAAAAGGTGTAAAGAAACATGAAGTCGAGGTTAAAGTTTTAGATATAAACTGACCAGCGTAAAATGTCCACTATAACCTACTGCAGTAATAAAGATTTTCCTCAGATAGATAAGCGTAAGATATTCAAGTGCATTAAATTGGAATTTATTATAAAATATGCTCGGGAGGTTGCTTTTCGAAGGTTGCAATATAGTAAACATTGTTTATTTAAATGTCACGAAATGTTTTATTATGATAGCGTCTACTTCGATATACACCTACTAATAATAATGAAAATTCTTTTTGCTGCAAAGCAAAAAGCTAATCTAGTATGTAGCTAATTTGTTGGCTTATTAGACGGCCACGGTTCAAGATACTGGGCAGACAACTCCAACAAAACGAAGTATGGAATAATATTCCTTCGGCGACTTCTGGCCAAAGCTCTGGGAATAATTAAAATTGTCATAAAAACCGTCTTAAAAATCTGTAATTTTTGGTCGACTTTAAATTGTAGATCTCGCTACTCATGTATAAAACATAAGTGGTGAGAGAAACTAGGTCCTTATCCTGACTGAGTGATGGTAATGATCAATCATGTATGTTACACACTACGATAATTAATTTAAATCGCATCACAAATAAGAAAATCAGAAACAAATCGGATTAAGGCAAATACACAAGAATTTATTCGATCGATACGTCTCCGTAAATATCATAAATTATTTGTGTAGGCCATCCATATCGATGGAAGGGTATCAAACAACGATTTTTGTCCCCTAGTAATTGTGCCAGTTCCCACATAAGGAAATTGAGAAAAAATTAAAAAGTTAAATCCTACACTTTAATACAATGAAAGCCCAATCCATTAACACGTCTTCACCATTCTATTATTCTACATTTGGATACAAAGCTTTTCCCCTAGCTATCTCATTATTCAATAGTTAATTGGACCAGGTTTCCATGTGATGTTCTAATAGTACATGCACCAGAGATTTTACTGTTGTTTCGTACAATAGTGTTCCACAATGAAACAACATTTTTATCCTCAACATGTGTGAATGGTTATGCACCGTTATGGTTGCTCTGATTTTAAAAATACTCATTTTTCAATAATTTAAAGTGTTTAGGAAGTACAAGTGTGTGTATATTTCAATACATTCACACAGTTACACGTTGAATTTGTTTAAATATGAATTTGGAAAAAAATGTGCACAGAATGAAATCGAAACGAGATAAAAAGATGAACACATACACAGTATGAAGATGAGGAAGCTTTAAATGTTCAAAGCAACAACCGAAAGACAAGACAAGCAAAAAAAAAGGTCAAGTCCAAAATGATGGATGATCTTTTATGTCAACGCTTGACGAGACATTGTTACAGCATTTTGTTTTCCACCAACAAGAACAACAACAGCAACAATAACATCATTATCATCATCAGAAGCACAATTCTAACATGTAAATTTTAACACATACGATGACTATACACAGATACATCAATATTGTCTGTCGGTTTTGTTTCTCGGTTGAATGCCTTACATTATTTTGGCTTTCTCGTGTTTTTTCTTTTTTTTTTTTTTTTTTTTTGAAATTCTTATGGTGATACTTTTTCATTGTATGTATGTTTGTATGTATGTAAGTATATATTCGTAACAAAGATATAATTTTTCTAATTAAACCTTTTCCATGTTCCTGTTTGCTGTGGTTCCTGTTTCCTTTCGTATCTAGTTATGGTATCAACTTGATTTAAAATTTTTCTAATCACGGTTTCGGAAAGCATATGTTCTTCTTGTGTAGAAGATCTTGGTAAAAAAAAAATCTTTCAACATCTTTGGAAAGGTGCTGATTTGATTTCCTGCAACTCATTCTCACGCACATAAATCTCAGGTTTATTTTGATTTTGAAAACGAGTGTTAAATTTTTAAACACTTAAGAAATGTTGTGTAAAAATTTATGGTCTTTAGCATCACGTGTCTACCACGAGCTATTTGCTTGTGTGTGCCGGTTTATTATTTCCGCGCTCATGTTAACGCACTAACAACGTATCACATAAATTTTGTTTAAGGATTTTATGGATACTTGTAACTGTGCCACAAAAACATACTGTTTGTTAAACGAAATGTGTGTTTGTAAGTTTTGTTATCCTGAATGTATGTGTTTTTTTTTTCAGATTTACACTGACAGCAAATAGAAAAAAATTACGATTTGAATATTCTATTTCCATTGAAATCCTTTGGAATGTACAGATAATTAACCCCATAAGGGATTTGATGACAAATTTTTAAACTTTGTGTATTCAAAAACAATACATTCTTGCTTTGAATTTAGTTTTCCCAACAACTTTTATAATGTCTTTGTTGTATTGTTTGTGGAACTTATATAATATGTGATCCATGGCATTGTACTGACATTCAAATTCGTTTTTGTGCTACAATAACATTGAAAAACTTCTTCACGATAGTTAATGCTCTAAACTATAGATCTCACTGTTATAGCCATTGGTCACTATATATTGTTTTAGAAAATGGTATCCACTTAAAATTTTCTTTTTTTTTTTGATTTTGCTGTACAGGACTTTCAACAAATATTTAAAAAAATTATTTTTGAAACTAATTAATTATGAGGCGATTGCTGGCAGGCTGCATATCTTTATGACTTACTTACATACTGAATTGGCTATTAACAAACCGATTAACTTATTTTGGCCTGCTTTAACATATCCTTATAGGCGCCTCTGATTTTTGCACGCCTTTGCCAGTTGATCAGATCAATCGATGACACGGCTACCTCGATTTGGACATTCCGTATCAAATACCCGTTTCGTCGAAGCATCCATTGACATTGACATGGACGAGCCAACGGAGTCGCTGGATGTTAATACACTGCACAACGTCCATGTCATTGAGGAACACATCATTGTTAGATCAGAGGCGGAAATCAAACACAACTCACACTGGACCGAAGATCTTGTGTAGGACTTTTCTTTCGAATACTTTTGAGTCTACTGCATCACTGCTTAATAGTATCTATGCCCTTGCGCGATAAAGAAGCACGGGGCGGATGAGTGTCTTGTAGAGTCGACTCTGTGGAGTTTTGTAAACTCTACACTTCATTGTGGACTCTCAATGAATTCTATAATTATGAATTAATTTTTACGAAGTTCATCAGTAGCTTTTAACGTTCTATTAAGCTATCTTAAAAAAAAAAAATACCCTTGTTTTTTATAGATTCATGATCTAACTTAAGCAGATAGAATAGCTTCAACCATTTCTTGAATCATAAAAATTATAAATTGAATTCAAAAGTAATGTTAATCCACCGTGCTACTAAGCAAACATTTAGCCAAACATATACATGTAATCCTAATTTTCAAACCTTTACTTGATGTAGAAGAGAAACTGTTTCAAAGAGTAAATCGTAAAGTTTCCAGTTTAAATAAATCTTTGCACATCATTATTTTGCCGTATTATTGCGTCGAAAATCAATCTTTGCTCGATAGTTTTGTAAAGTAAATAACACAACGAATGAAATATATTACCGTAACCTGCAATATTGATAGCAAAATAGGTTGTATTGTCTGATAAATATGTCTACACTTACATACTGGATTTTCGCAATTAGCCACAACTAATGCGCGTAGAGAAATGATTGATAGCCTCAGAACGTAACGTAATATATTTCAGCATTTAAAGGGTTAATCAAATGTCACATTATACAAACAATTCTGCTCCATCGTGTATGTGTAAGATTAGGTTGTGAGAGACAACGTTATGTATCTAACTATCCTTCGTTTAATTTTCTTTGGTATTTGTTTTTTGTGTTTATTGGTGTGAAGGTCAAGCTGAATAAAGACAACACGCAACGCAACAGAACAATAGGTGAAAGCATTTGGGTAACAGATGCAGGTTTGATAGATAACAGGTTAAAGGTAGAATCTACGGTTGTTCTATGTCTGTTGTTTTGTTGTGTGGCTACTATTTGGGTTGTCGCCCGTGTCGTGGATGTGAAAGTGTGTGAGTCGCTATGTGTGGTTGTGTGAGAACATTGGCTACGCTGCGGCAGCTACTGGCAGTGTCACAGAATCGGGATGTTTTGTGTAGTAGCTGAAGTAGTGTGTTCTGGGGTGTGGGTGAGGTGTGTGTGGGAGGTGTGTGGCTTCAGGATGTTAAGAAGTAATTGAGTGCGAGGATGTCGATTCGTCCCTCGGTTTATTTTTTTTGTGCTGGCGTCTGAGGTCGTCCGAATGTGGTGTGTGTTTGTTTATTATTTTGTTGTTTTTTTTCTTCCTTCACTAAAACCGTCTTTGAACTACTATGTAATTCATCTTCCATTCCATTTTTATCACAATTCTAAAAAAAAAAAAATAAATAAAAAAAATTAGCAGTGTGTAGGCGAAGCGACGTGGTTCGGTTTTAATGATTTCATGCGTCTTTATTGTTCTGCGTGCGCTACTTCGCGAGATAGTCATGCATGGAACAGTGAGGCCCTTACAAGGTGTGGTAAATGTCCGACCTCTAAGATAAGGAGAGTGAATGAGAGAGTCTTTTGTTTGTATGGTTGTGTTCGTTGTGTTGACTTTTATATGCGAGAGTCCCGTTAAGTTTTGGTGTTTTCTAAGGATTCTTGTTTTCAAAGAGTGAAATTAAATGTTTTATGGTATTTGTGTACCTTTAATCTCAGACAAGTCAAGGTAAGATCAAAGAATTTACAATATTTATCCTGAAACTATAAAAAAAGGACAAACAAAGAGAACAACACCTTACTTGTAGTATTGATTACATTTTATTTAAGTTCATCAGCGTTTTGAAAATAATATTTTATTATCATCTTACATTGACATTGGTTTTCAATATTTTTCAGCTTGGAGTCACATATTTTTGGAAGGCATTGACATACGACGACAATTTGTGGGAACTTGAATAATTAACGATGAATTTCGAAACCACGTGGATTATGGGGAATCTTGT
>QOCX01001530.1:0-10677 GCA_005959815.1 Sarcophaga bullata | reverse complement strand
TTAACGTTGTATATTTGTATGTAAATATGTACATACGTATGTATGTATGTATATTATAATCATATTTTCATATTTATACTGAATTTATATGTCCATGGAAATGTGAATTAAGTCATCAAATAATTGTGAAATGAAAACGAGCATGAAATCTGTTATCTAATATCCGCGTCCATTAGCCACATACATACATACATACATACATATAAAAGAAAATAACGTATGTAAACTATTTTGAAATCGTTTGTTTCTCAATAAATGTTGTATTTATCTTTCAATTTTATTTAATAGCTGATCTTTAATCATGTACCTTGCATATACTTGTACATACATATACTCGTATAATTTAAAAACACATACTCATTTGCATACATATGTATGGACGTGGGCTGGCAGATACAATGTACCGTGTGCATATTGAAAAGAATTCGAGCAATTGATATTAAATTTCAGCCTATGAAAACAATAAATAGTTGGGAGGGATATGTTTATATAATTATGCAGGATAACATATACTTTTTACTACAGAATAACAAAATAATTATGAATATAAATAACAGTAAATGCGAAGAGTCATGGATTCAACATGTAGTCAATTCAATTGAATTTTCACAATAATGTTTCTTGATTTTATTATGGTCTGTTTATTGTTATTCGGCCTTAAAGATCACGTCGAACCTGCATTTTGAGTAAATTGTTATTTACCCATCTTCACTTCTATTGTATTAAATTTTTAATAACAAAATATTGATGATGATTATGATTACAATATTGATTCCAATATGTTTTGTTTTTATGAGCGATACATTACCAACCCATATTGACCATTGGCAGTCTACATCGATTAAACTCATGTACAGAATCAATGAAGACGTGCTGCATATAAAATTTTAATTAAATAGCTTATTACAGAATACTAAATACAGTCATAATAAAATGACACTAGATTTAATAATTGATTTTGCAATTATGTACTCGTGACGATGCATGCTCCATCTAAATCTCGAGCCAGATGGGCTCGTGCTATCGATTTTTTTTTTAATAAAAAGGTAGGCTTTTTTTTTTAAATCTTTAATATTAAGAGTAATGAATTTTTTTGGAATATAGTCACTAATTCATGAACAGGTCGTCAAATATCAAGGAAATTCACTATACACAGTTTAAGAAAAATAAACAAATTTTAACTTCATTTAAGTAAACAGTAATAAATAATGTTATTTGCAGTTATAAATATAATAAGATGTTCTATTCATATGACTAAGGATAATACTACGAATAAATACCACTACAAAGAAACTACTGTGAGATATTTAAATTTTGTAAAGTTAAGTTACTAAATTTATGTGAAACTAAAACGACTTCGAATTATTTTCAGGCCATTTATATTTACCTTTAAATATTAGTTATCGGTGGCTGGTATTGAATCGTCATCAAAATACAGGAAGCACATTTTCTGCACTGTTCCATTGTCTAATGTCATCTTGTACGATGGGATTAATAGCGTTTTATTTGGTGGCATAAATTCAACAAAAATTCCAACCATCGCTTCAAATTAGTTCCTGCTGTGCGTGATCAAATAGTAGCTTTGCTTTTCTTAGTAGGCCCTTCTTCTGTTTTCAATATGCTTTGGCGAAGATGTACACGCGAAAGAAATAATGACATTGCAATAAAGCTGTGTTTCCGGAGTGCACTGTATTCAGCTGAATATGATTAATTAATTGTGCTTCTTAGAATATATTGTTACGTTTTTACCTTTTAAAAACGTTTTGAAATATGAACTCTTAGATGCAAATAAAACAAAAATAAATTTGTGTTTATTTTAATTAAATCCTTTATTAATCACACAACTTTTGTGTGCCACTGTTCACAACTGATTCTAACAACAACAATTGCTTTATTTGTTATTCCCTTGTTTATGCGCCCTTGCGATAAACAACGACAATTACGATGCAATTGTTCTGTAGAATTTTGTAACGGAGATCTCAAACCACGATTGGTTTACTTCACACGCAACGGTCTTCACACAAGACTGATTGAACTTCTACTCCGACTTTGCAAGCTTTGCTTGCCTTTTATATAGCGACGTAAATAGTCTGATGAATGTTCTCGTAAGCAAAGGTTCGGTCTTCGCCTTCTCGAGAATTCTATGAATGTAAACATGTTGTCTTGCCTTTTTTGTTTGTTTGTGTATCTCGTTACGTTCGTCCTTGCAGTGTGTTGTTGCTTGTTGATTAATTGTTATTTTCTTTCGTAACAGTGATGTTGTTGCTATATTTCTGTTTATTTGTTAATCAAGTAAACAAATTCGTCGTTTTTGTTTTTATAGCTTTTGTTTAACATTTTAATGTTAAAACGATGTTACACCATTTCCATTTACGTAACAGTATCATAAAAATTTAATTTTTATTCGAAGGTTTTTTTATCAAAGTTTCTATTTGAGACATGTAACTCAAATTAACTCTGTGATGTATGAAAGTATATTCTGGAAATATTGAAACCTTAAAATCGTATACCTAAATTATTTTCTTGTTTTTTTTCTGCTGGTACCGAAATATAATATGTAAAGTGGTCTGTTTATATTTGAGAGAACAGCTTGTAAATTAATTTAAAATTTTTAAATCGACACTTAAAATAAGCGTTCATTATAAGCAAACACCAATAAACAATAATGTTATTTGATACATCAGTTTCAATATTAAAATCGAATCCAAAATTGAACAGTGCAGATCGTGTACATTATTAATCGTGTTATCATTCTTTAAGCCCTCCTATATTCCCTAGCCTATTCGCCTACAAACGTTTTTCAAGTTATCTGTTGACTAAACTACAACTGATATTCTTCAATCCTAACACACGCTTCAGCTAGGACAATTCGTTGGGCATTGACTCTGCATTATATGAAAATTTTGGGAGAGTTCTTGGCATCTGATTGTTGACTTTGATTATTTATTGAAACTCCAAAGCCATCCTTTGAAACGATGAATTTCAATAATTTCCAGCGTGGAAATAAATCTACCGAAATGCAATCATAGACGTTAAACTGTAAAATCCAAAATTACATGCATTTTGTTGTGGTCATAAGTCTGTACGTATGCATTGAGACAACTAATAAATTAAACAAGAACAACAACAACAACAACAACAACAGTTAAAAGAAGAGGCAATTCTGAAAAAAATTCTTAAGGAAATTAATACGGCTTTGGAAAAGGCGCCACTCTCTTCTTTTAGTCAACACTAGCTCTGTTGCTCAAATACGACAAGAGTATTTAAAAGTTCACAGTTATTTCCTCATGTTTTCTTTTACCATACGCCAGTGTAACAGTCAAAACCTGAAAAATAAAGGGAAAAAAACGAAAGGCGGACATCCAAACCGGGACCATGCAACTATCCATTGATTTAACCAAGTGGTTGAGTGGTTGGTTGTTTCGTTTTCACTGCTTATGGTTGAGTTTATTTATTTTATTTGGAATGGACAACAAATTATAGGAACTTGCGCATACGAAGTGTACAATCAACAAGAACGACAATAACAACAATATTGGAAATGGTAACTTTACCTTTCATCTTTTAGGGGCACAACCTACAATCGACAAATTGTATGAATTTGAACCCTCAAAGTACGCAAAACGAGAAAGGAAGAAGAAGAAAAAAAAAAGAAAAACCAATAAAACAACTCTGGGGAAAAGCATGTAACATGGACAAAATGCCATGGACTAGTAGTGACAGAAGAGTGGGTGTACAGGATAGAAATGTCCACACCTACTCGTCTCTCAAAAAATATCAAAAATGAAAATAAATTTAAACAAAACAAAAAAAATTGTTTTCCACTTTCCAGAGTTGAAACTAGTCAGTTTTGATCGTATACACGGGCAAATTAACCAGACAGTGATAATGTTAATACCCTACAACAACTAAGTGGGTAATTGCAATTTCATGTATATTTAGTACTACAATATTTCCCAGTGCTGTGGTAGTAATTGTAAGTATTAAAATACTTAAAAATAATAATAATAACACCATTTAACACAAACAAATAATTAAAGACGCCTGAGTAACTACATAAAGTACATTGATGTACATTTAGAGAGTGGAATACTAGAAATATTTTATTTTATACTTCTCGATACCTCTAAACTTGTGTTTTTTTTTTAAACAGAGATAAATTTATTGATTAATCAAACATTTTGAACCGATCTTGAAAAATAAGTATTTTTAGAAAAGGGCAAAGAAAAAATTGGTACACATATCGTAGTGGAAAATATTGTTACGAAAATCGAAATGGTGTAACTTCGTTTAACATTAAAATGTTAAACAAAAGCTACAAAAACAAAACAACGGCCTTATTTGATTGATTGACTAATAAAGAAGAATAATACAACAACATCAGTACAACGAAAAATGGATAAACAAGTAAACGAAAAGCAACAACAACGCTGTAAGGACGAACGTAAACAAGATACAAAAACAACAAACATGAAAGCATAAATATATGTAAACATCTTTGTTTACATTTATGGTGATTTGGAGAAGGCGAAGCCTCAAACGTTCGACTTCAAGAACATTCATCAGACTGTTTACGTTGCTATATAGAAAAGGCAAGGCAAAGCATGCAAATCGGAGTAGAAGTCCAGTTAGTCTTGTGTGAAGACGCGTTGCGTGTGAAGTAAACCATCGTAGTTTGAAGATTGCGTAACAAAGATCTACAGAACAATTGTGTCGTAATTGTTATTGTTTATCGAAAAGAATAACAAATAAAGCAATTGTTGTCGTTAGAATCAGTTGTGAACAGTGGCACACAAAACTTGTGTGATTAATAAAGCATTTAATTAAAATTAAAAACAAAATTTATTTTTTATTTTTATTTGCATAAAAAACGTAACAATATATTATATAAAATTTATCTAGAATTAGAGTACAGTTATACGCGGGAATTAATTCAAAATTTATTCGAAAAAAATTTTGAATATTTTTACAAGATTTTTAAGTCGCTCATAGATTATATATTTATTTATTAATTATAATACAATTAAATGTATTTAATTATATATGAGCTGAATAACTTCGACCTTACGTCCGGCGTAGCGTAAGAGCCAGAGGCTTTGGTGGGAATCAAAGCCATAACTCTAGTGTACTCAGATTATATTATTTTATTCTTTTCTGCAGCTTGTATTAAAACTGAGAACATATTTATTTAAATATTAAATTTATTGTATTTCAATTAGAAACATAGGTTGTGAAAATAAAAGTTGGCACATTGTGCCATTGAATCACTAATACTATAAAAAAAATTTATTTTGATTCTGGGCGTCAGTAGACGAAGGCAACTAAGTTTGATTCTGGTTGGGTTTGGAAATTTTGATCTTGTATATACATATGTACATAGTGTGTTAGCTTTGTCCGATCTCTATATTCATTTTGTTATCTTTCCTTTTCGAATGATTATAGTTTATGGGTGATCATTTATTTGCTCCTTTGAAGAGAATTGCCAATTTTTCACATTAATTCGATCGTACCAATTTTGACAATTGAGAGCAATGTATTTATTTTCATTTACTCTGTGTCGAGAATCCACATAAGAATAACATTTGATATCCTCTCTAAAGGCGTTTAGCAGTTTTGAATAATTTCACATGTGATGCACATATTCTAGTGATCTAATGGCCGCTTTTCAGCCAACTAATATAAGCCTATCTTGTTATATTTTATACTACATTCGCAGAGCGGCAGTCTTTTTGGTTATTATTTCGGATTGAAAATATTCCCTATCCTTATTTGTCGAAGTGATCTGAGTCGGTCTATGAAGACTGAAATGACGTTCTTTACGTAGATAAGGATAGCCAGTATATGTTATTTGAATTGATACTCCATGGCGCTAACAACCGATTGAAGAAATCTCTCACAATTTCAAGGAAGGAAGTAAGAATATATTCCTATTGCCAATATAGGTTTTCTTTTCTAACTAGTGAGTGTAGCGCAGATTTTCTTCAGTTTTGCTCTTCGTACAGGAGAGTTTACTTCGTTTCCTGTATTATTTGCTCATTTGTTGCTGTCATTTCCGATTGCTTTCTCTCTGAATTGAAAATTTAAATAAAACAAATTCCTGCTTTCAAAAATTTACTACATATGAGTGCAAGTGTCGATCCCAATTACTGACATTTAATTTCCAATTTTCAATTTCTGATTTCCTTTCACTACGGCTTAAAATTTTAAATCGAAAGTTGAAATAAGTTATAATCCAACCAACTTGGCTTGAAACAATTTTGCGTGACAGTAAAAAAGAAAGAATGGAAATATTGAAAACAGTAAGAACTAGATTTTATGCTCAGAAACGTTTGTCATATCTAGGTTAAAAATTAAAATATAGAACTACGTAATCGCTAAAAACTCGAGATACTACAGTTCTTAACAATACCTAAATTCCAAAATTGAGCACTTAATACCGAAATTTTTTTTGTAAGTTCAGTTGTCTGAAGAAGTCTTCCAATAAATTCCTAGACATTATTGTACTAGACGGAACAAGGAGGATGTTCCCGCTGGAACACGTTTATTTATAAGGAATTTGTATTAACAAGTACATGTGAGGTGAACATTTTACTTTATTTAAATGATGAGATTAAAATTATACCCTCTATTATCAGTGTTCTGGGCTCAGTAACAGCAACATTCAACTCCCAATGTTGCAAGTCAAAAATTACTTTCAACTTTCTATCTTCATATGTAACAAAGGCTAGGGTTTTCCAGCATATGCACCCAGTAGATTATATCAATATTTCTATATAACCTTAACAATATAGAACAAAAGAAAAATTATTTCAGGAATGAATATCTAATGAATGAAATAATATTTTATTGAAATATTAATTAATTTGATATACAATATATATGCACATTTCATTATATCACACCTGGTCTAAGCTAATACGTAATATACTTCAGCTCAATACTTTTTACTTATTGGATTTCGGCCTGCTTCAACAATTCCTTCCAGGCGCATCTTCGCCAGTTGTCACCCAATCGATGACAGGGCTTCCTCCACTTTGGTCTCTCCAACCCAAAAGAAGATCGTCATCTTATATTCATACATAATTCGTTATTAAGCAATTAAGAAATCTTATGCCTTGGTCCGTTTCACTCTCCTTGATAGATTCCATGGTTACATAATGAGTTAATGTGAGTCTGTATCGATATTTCTGTTCAGCTACTAATAATTGTATAACTTCTGTGAACTTCATGATCCCAAGTTATCTGTATAGATTATTGTTCGAGTATAATACGGCGCATTTATGATCTTCTTCAGTCAGTATATTGTTCGGAATAATGGATTCCTTCAATTTGATATTCTAGCAGCACAATCCCCAAATTTCAGCCCCATAAGTCCACACAGGTGCTTGTAAACTAGAAGTTTATTTCCAATATTTGTCGAATTCTTACGTTCATTCCATTTAAGTTTAGAATCTAGTGTCTTTCCAAGATATTTAGGCCTGTTTTGCATATGCGATTGTAGAATTAAAATTTTTTTTCTTTCAAATTTATTCTTTAATTTTCCCTCCATTAAATTCAAAAACAAAAATTGATTTGTGCTATCACGTTGGGCAATAATTTGGTGAATTCTCACTGTTTACTTTTTCTGTGTATGTTTCTATAAAAATTGTTCACGGGTTTTTTTTCAACGTATAACTCCCAAAATGACTTGCTATTTTCGTTTTTCTATAAGGCCAGACAATTATTCTTTACATTGTTATGATTTTGTATTACAATCATTTATACATACGTATGGTACTGTGCCGTTAGACATATTTCTATTTCTAATATTTTTCTAATTCTATTTGAGTTTTGTTGTTCAATAAACTAAAAAAATAAAAATAATTGCAATTTCAGAGTCCAGTTAGCTGTTAGAACATTGGTACAAAATTCGCTTTTTTTTTTGTATTCCCCAGATAACATAATCTTCACGCTATGAAAAGTCTTCATAAAATTCTCGAATTTATTTAAATTTTATTGCTTCCTGCATACACTGTACTTTAATAGAATTTCTGTAAAAAAATGTTGAATTTTATTTTTTTTATTGGAAAGTTTAACTTGCGTTATTTCACTTCAGCGAATTCACAAAAATTTTTTGGCAACTGCTTACAAAAACAAAATAAATTAATGCAGGCACTATTCTGTGCGGATAATAAACAAACAGTTAGACAAGTGATGACTTTGTTAAAAAGGAAGAGACTCTATATTTCATATCAGTTTTTATCAGTAAAAGTTTTCGAAACTTTCTTCTAGGCTATTTCTTATTACTGGAAGCGGAAACTTCTTGTTGACCACTACATATGCTGCACATGACTTGGGTCAACTCCAGCAACTCTTGGGAAAAACTTTTTCATAAACTAACATTTTATAAGATGGTCATCATAAGGGTTATAATTTGTTATGCCGGCATTGATAAGCATTTAAGAAATTCTCTCTTACAATTTTAACTTCAGTTTATAAATAATTTTTAAAGTCAATTTGTTTTTTTTTTTCTTTTTTTCTGAGCTTTATATATAAAAAAAATGTATTTTATTTGCATATTTTTCATACTCTTCAACAATTTTAAAAATTTATGGGTGTGTTTTTTGTGTTCTCTGTCTTCTTTGCGTCTCATTTTGTAAGCCACAAAACCATGGCATTGCTTATATCCGCCAAGGATATCTTTGCCTGAAATGACAGGAAACTTGTGTAACAGCACACCGTGCAATTCTTGTCTTCTCTCAGCCGAACAACTTAAATGCCAGCGGTGATGTTGTGGCGCAAAAGACTCGCACATGATTTTAAGGGTGTGGATGCGAATGTTGCCTTTGTAATCAAATGCTGAAAGGTGGGATTTATTGTATATCTTGTGCTTTAAATTTATTAATGAAATGTTTGAATTTCGAAAAACGATTGAAAATGTATACAATTGAAGATATTTTGATGATATTTGACTTAAGTTTTTGTAAAGATTTTATTTCCAAAAATAAGGAAAATGTTACGAACAAATTGGAACATCTTGATTGTGAATGAAGGAAATATTTAATGTCGATGAGCTTTCACTTTAACCTTCTTGTTTTATAAAGTATTGCTATAAACACAATAACGCAACGCAGCAGTACAACAATTTTTCAATTGCAGCCTCAGTTAAAATTCATGCACATTCATTATAATAAAGGCAGCAGCAGCAAAGTCAAAACGGCAAAATGTAAGCAAAACATACATACAAAAGGTAAAAAATTTATTAATAATAATAGCCTCAATACAAAAAAGCAGAATATTTGTTTGCTGTTGCGCTGCCTTTGAATAATCATATCGATATAACACCAATTGTCTATTTTTGGTACTTGCTGCGTTGCATTTATTGTGTTTATAACATATTACGAGCTATGGATAATTTTAATTTTAATTTATTTTTGATGTGGTTATCGACAATCGGTAATGGACATATGTTTAACGAGATTATTGCAAAAAGCCTAGAAATTGATAATTTTATTGTTATTCTGGAACAAATTAAGCCTCGAAGGATCTACTGGATCTTTTTGTCTATGTGTTTAGGTTCTTCAACTTACAAAGGTTGCCTAGAGCAAGCGTTATTAAAATAAATTTAAAAACAATTGAAAGACCTGGGAAACAACATGATATAAACTGAAATTGCTTCAGTTACATCGTAATGTTATTTATCCATTAATTTCGAATTTTTTATAATTATAAATTTCACTCTGGGTATGAATTATCATAAAATTTAAAAATGCCACAGAATGTAAAGGAACAAGTTAAAATTGGAAGGTTTTTAAAATAGATTCCTCTGGAATTTGAACAATTGGTTCCAGTTAAAGGTCGGAAACAAACAAGCATACTCCCTTATTGCTACTATCCATTACTGCATTATCGACTTTGCTTTCTGACAAACATTGCTATTTTCATATAATTCTTCTATTGAAATCAATAATAGATAAGATTAACACACATTATGTTTACATAATCATTTTAGAAAAATACCTGGTCTGACATCGGCAAACATGATTTTTATGATTTTCTTATCTTTTATGCTTTAATATTTATTGACCTCTTCTTCAAATAATTATTCTTTAAGAATTGGTTTTAGGTAGTTTGAAAATCTAGTTAGAGTTTAAAAGATATTTCCCAGAATAACAGATAAAAGGTTCAATTTATTAAATTCAACTTGCTTGGGGATCATGCCTTAAGTAATCATTTTTTCAGAAATATGTAATCAAAACACAAACATCAGATTATATTTTTAAATGGCTTAATTATTATGCGAAGGCATTTAAGCGGTTATGATTAGGAACAGTTTTGGTAGGAGGTCTGCAATCAGCTAAGAAACTTTTCTAAAAAATTTCAAAACAGTGGGACTTTCATCTTGCTTGGACACAAATTCAAACACTGCTGTCAATACGTTCAATACGTAATGGAACAAATATTGTCAAGTTATCTTATCCGAGAGCGCACTGTCCAAGCGCACTGTTATGTATAACAAATTTATTTTAAAAATAAATTTTAAAATTTATAAACATATGTAGAAATGAATTACTTTTTAAACTACTTAAATATGTATTGTAAAATTGTTCGTTGCTATATAGAACATACTTGTCTTACCATTTTATTTTTTGTTTTGATGTACTCGCATTTTTTGTAAAATTTGAGCTATCTCTCTCT
>QOCX01001529.1:0-22857 GCA_005959815.1 Sarcophaga bullata | reverse complement strand
CTCTCTCTCTCTCTCTCTCTCTCTCTCTCTCTCTCTCTCTCTCTCTTAATACGCTTTGGGAATTGTGCTGGTCGCTTAAGTTATTCTTTCATGTTTTTTGTATAGAAAAAGGAAAATACGGAATACAATAGGGAACAGAAATAACACTTTGATGCTCTTACCAAACATGTCGTTATTTGAACTGACCAATTTGTTGTATGATTTAATAGAAGAAAATAGAAAAGAATAAGAAAAATATCCTTAAGGACCTAAGAAACAAATAGAAAGTCAAGAACATAAAATCTATCAATTGTAACTGAATATCGTCAATTGTTTGCTGCGTCAAGTGTGAGACAAAAAAAAAAATGCGAAGAAAACGCAAAAAAAAAACTGTTGAAAGATTTATTTGTTCAATCAATTACACACATCCACAGAGCATTTTAGCTGCTAATGCACTGTAAGAAAAAACTTTATAGGAGAGGATAACTTCGTTTCAATCTTTAACATCTTACAAGTCTAGTATAGTATATAGGCGTATAGTCTTATAAAAAGCCTTTACTGCGATGCTAACTTGCTGACTATTGTGTCTCATATATAAACCATGTCGGTAATGCGATTGCTATAAAAAAGGCTGTCATACAAGAGCGAACGCCTTTAATGTGAAAGGGGAATAAGTCTAGTGGAGGCTTGCATTGAGATCTCCTAGAACTTTTTCCTTTCTAACTACTCTACCCACTTCGACACACAGTTGCTGTCTCTAACGATACCAAGAACAGATTTCAAAAAGTAAGTCATGCTTATGACATGTTTAATGCACACTCTCCGCTGAATTATTACCACGATAACGGTACTTCAACCATACAAACTATTGTACTGCCTTCGATCTGCGTGGGGTTCCGAACAATGTCTTTGCTTGTCTCGTAAATCCGAAGATCCTCATGCTGGTGTATAAAAACTCTCTTTCTAATATTTGATATGCCTCCGGTGTCTCCTTCTGAATTTCATGAATGCCTCACAGATGCCAAGTTGGAACTCTGGTAATTCATTTAGTTCATTCTCATATCTGCATATTGGACTATTCTGTACAAATGTTCCCTGAGTCTACATGAATAGTCAGAAGGTCATTTCTATTCATTTTAGAGATACATAGTAGAAGTTGTAATTGGCTCAAATCTGTCGGGCTTGGGAAGAGCCCGCGTCTTCTTAGCATATACCTCTTTCTACTTTTAAGTCAAGTTCTGGCCCAATAAGTCACGATAAAAGTTCATAAAATTTCTTGTTTTCTTGAATTTTTATTTTTCCAGGCATCCAATGTTGGGGGGGGGGGAGGATTGTTCCTGCCTAGGAGGTTCAACTGAAAGCGACAGTCCCATACTAATTTTGAGTCAACCTCATGGGGGCTAAGTACTCGGATGGTGGGTTGCCTATCAGATAGTATTGGTATATTACATCCTCTCTACCACGACCGTTCTTTCACCTATTCGTGAGTAATCCTTCTCAAAAGAAAATATGATGCCTCCTACTGGTGCTATTCACTTTTAATACGCAAGTCTCGATGCAAAACATTTCTAAAAATTATTATTAGTATTTTCCGATTTTGTTCAAGTGACAATTAAGAGACAGACAACTGATCTGCCAAGTCTCGAAAATATCGGATCGCAATAATTTGAAACACAGTCTCTGTGATTCTGGTCTTTAGAGCCACTAACGCTGCAGTAGGACAAGTTTTCATTGTGCAGTCTCTGAATCTTGTCCGACTTTAGCAGAGCAGTTTTTAAAATCGGTTTACTGGGACATACTATGGCCCCATAGATCACAATTGGTCTGACTATCATGCATACGTCTATTTCCTCATATTTTTTTACAAAGATATGGCACGTTTAATGCCTCCTTTAAAGTCCTCTTCAGGTAATCTTTTCACACTAGTTTGCATCACTGTCCACCAGCTTTAAGATCAGAATTGAGATGTAAAATACTGATATATTGAAGTGAGATATGGATGTCGGTATAATCCAATTTTTGCAAACACTTGTCTCTGCAGAACATTTAAAATCTGTTAGACTTCTCACATTGGAAATGAGACATTCTGGATTCCTAAATATTAAACTCCTCTGAAACCAAAATCTGCACACATAAGTGGCGTTGGATAGGAGACTTCTTAAGAACTCCATCAAATATACATAATTTGCCATTACAAACCATCTGTCCAGATTATGACCTAGCTTATCCCACCACTTAAGTTGTGTGTATGTATGTGTGTCAACCTGCAATTAAAATCGACTTTGATCGACAGATTTTTGAGAAACTTTTCATGGTAATTTTATTTACTCGCAGAGTTTTTGCCAAAAAGCTGCTGAGATGAAGCCGCCGAAGTAATATTATTTCGTATTCCGTTTTACAGGCAATGTCTGACCTGGGGTATGAATCGTGGCCTTACGGTCAAAAAGCTAACCCTACATAGTAATCTATGGTGACTTCAAGAACATCACCATTGGCTATTAAAATCGCCGTAGATTGAAATAATCAAGTTCAGAGACTTGGTATGCATGGAGAATGTAGCTAGAATAGGAAATTTCATCAACTGAACCGGAGTTATGCAGAAATCATACTGATGGCTCTCTGCCGAATTTCTTGTAATGATCCTATATTTCTAATAGGAAAGTTAGGAAGAAAAATTCATGGATACGTTGTATTAAAAAGAACTCGCTTGTTTAGACATAAATTCCAGACTTTTTTCATTATAATAAGAATGATTCTTTTAAGCTATAATTCGATCGTTGTGTTCAACAGAAGATAAGTACTTGGTGCCAGATTTGAGTTTTACTACGATTACTTTTATCTAGGCTAGCCACTAGGTTTTCAAAACAGAATGTACTTTCCTTCTTTTTTTTCCGTGTACCAAATTATTTTCGTTACATTTAATCGTTGTTTGGAATTCAATACTCGATTGCATTTTTTCATAATCCTTTTATGTTTTCTAAATTTATTCTCTAGAGTTTAATTCTTTTTTTGTTGTTTGCCTTAATAACTGAGAGTTTCTTAAAAGATTTAAAAGAAATTTAATGTTGAACATTTATTTTTCCATAAATTGAAACTAGCAACTAGCTAGCCTAGCTGTCAACAATTCCTAGAATACGAAGTTTATAAAGATTTAATAAAAATTTCATTATAATTTTTGTTGTATTTTTTTTTTATCTTTTTTTATGTCAAGCAAGTAATGAATATTGTTTGCTACAGAATTGCAAACATTAATTAGCAAATCAATATCACAAACAATAAGATATGAATTCTTATCAATAAATTATTTCTCTTTGCTTTTCATCTTAAAAAATATTCTTGATGAATTTATGAATAAATTTTATTCATTTTATGATTTGTTGGAAGCCTCTTTAGCTCAGTGGTAGAGCACTGGTCTTGTAAACCAGGGGTCGTGAGTTCAATCCTCACAGGAGGCATTTTTCTTTCTTTTTATGGTTTAATTTCGATTTCATATTGAGAACGAACCTGACTTTGCCCTAGATCTTGGAACGAAATCCGTCATTTACAGTTACTTCAAAAAAGATGGTAGACAATGTACCAATTACCAGTGCTGCTGTTAAAGCTGCTAAGACTCTTTAAAACAATTTTTAAATCTCTTAAGAGGTTAAAAGGTCAGATCTGCCAATCATTCAATACTAATACTTACTTAATTGGCCTTTAGAATATTTTAGTCAGGGTTATGACCTAGTTTCTCACACTACCCACATGTTGAATGCGTTAATTTTATTTATGAGCGGTGGGATCTACAGTTTCGAACAACAGATTTTTGAGAAATTTTTCATGGTAATTTTATTTACTCTCAGAGTTTATGCCACAAATCTGCTGAGAGAAAGTCTTCAAAGAAATATTTTTCCATTTTTCGTTTTGATGAAGACGTCTGATGACCTGGGGTTTGAACCTTGACCGCATGTCTATAATGTCTATAATAAGCCAGCACACTACCTGCTGGAATATGGCAACTAAATGTAATTGATTTAAAAAATTCTTGGCGTAATACTCAGAATCCTCTGTTCTGTTTTTTAGGGTTGTATCAATAGGCCACTTGTTGATAGAGTCTAATGGAAGCTATTCTTAATAATAATATCACTTAAAAAGATAGCACAACTCTAGTTATTTCACAAGCTAATAATTGACTAGTTACTCAGGAAATTGAAATAATTTCATGAACACATGTAGAACACTATTTTGTTGTTTAATATTGAGATATGATAACTCTTCAATCAATATTCTTCTCATTATAGAAACAAAAATTGCTGACTTCAAGATAAATTGCTCTTAGTTTCTGAGATGATGATTTTGTAGCTTTTGTAAGAAGCCTCTTTAGCTCAGTGGCAGAGCACTGGTCTTGTAAACCAGGGGTCGTGAGTTCAATCCTCACAGGAGGCATATTTTTTACAATTCTTATTCCAAGAAGTTAGGGTTTTTGACAAACAATTAGACTCTGCAGATAAGAGATACCATACTTGAAGATATTGATACCTTCCTCTATTCACGTAGTATTATCTAAGCAAGAGTCACTTGTCTATATTAAAAACCGCATTAACTATGTCCAGCGTTTTTTTAGGCTTTCGGAACGGAGTATAAAACGAGCGCCATGTACATATATGTGCCCTGCTCCTGCAGAAGTCGTTTGCCGAAATTTTTTATTTTGGTAGCTGTTTTCTTCTTACTTACTACTGAATCTTACTGAAGCAGGGTTTTTCATTGTGAGATAAATGTTAGCAATAAACTGAACGGACCGTAGTCTAGTCGGTAGTGCGTTGTATTACCAGGCAATAGCTCGTGAGTTCAAACCTCAGCTTTGACATCTCGAAAAATATAAATAAATCTTCTAGGCCACCTCAAGAGTAAATAATTGACATGAAAAAGCTCCTTAAATCTGTCATTCGAAATTGCATTAAACTATAGGTCCCGCTAGTCATGTATAAAATTTTAACACATAACATGGGTGGTTTAAGCAGCTAGGTTGTAATCTCAACTAAAGGGTTGTTAGGACCAATTAAAGTAAGCAATGTAATGATAGCAGTTCAAGTTACGGTTCACAATTTAATGCTGAGCCAATTTTCCTTTTTTTTTCCTTTTTTTTGGTATCGTCTTCTGCTCAAGTTTCTGTCATATTATTCAAATGCTTAGCAACGTGCGCAATGATCTCAAAATCCCGAAAAGATGCTCATCTACACTGATTTCTATTACTCCGCAATTTGTTGACACATACAATGGTTTATTGTGTTTATTAAATCACACCAAGAATTTTGGCTCAGTTGAAGAGATCTTTAAAAACTTCGAAAAATTTCCGAGTAAATAAAAAAACTCGTAACAAAATCGATACATTTTCAAAGCGGATGGTGAGAGATTATAAAGAGGGGGTCGTTCACTATCACATCGAGCGATTTGTGACGAGCTCAACGGCCACACAGTTGCCTAAAATGTCCCTGTGGCCAGGAACTGAGGCAAGTGAGACACAGAAGTGGCCAAAGAAAACGTCGAGAAAAGGGTGGCACTCGCTAACAAGTTTAGAGTTGACATTAGCATTCGATAGGGATTTCATAGCAGTTAGGCAATCAGGAAAAGATAGAAATACAGGTGAAAGAGCGGTCTGGTAAATGGCCATCACCTCAGCGAACCAGCAGTCGGAGGGAAATGTTCAAGTAGAGTTTTCTAGAGTGGACATTGCTACCAAACCCATTATCGAATCCAGGGATTCTCGGCAGATGATCATATTAGTGACTTAATCGCACATAACATAATTGGTCCTTACAACCCTTCAGTCAGGATTACAACCTAATTTGCCACATCACTTCTGTAGCGTGTGTTTATTTTATACATTGCGGGATCTACAGTTTAAACTCGACTCCGAACGACAGATTTTTGAGAAACTTTCCAAGAAATTTTAATTATAATTAGAGTTTTTGACAGAAAACTACTGAGAGGAAGTTGCCGAAGAAATATTATTTCATATTTTCGTCTTGATGCCCAATCGTCGCCTTACGTCTAATAAGCCAACACACAGCCGGAGGGTCGAGTTTTCCAGTGTAGACACTACTACCAAACCCATTATCGTCCCTTATCGACATTAGAAAATGAAAACTCCTGTCAAAATAATATTCTGCAGGGAGATAATTGACATTCGATGGGGCTGAGAGACTAACATACAAAATATAGGAATGCTCAAATGGAATGATGAGCCAGTGAGACAGAACAAAGGGAAATTGTTAACATTTCAAACAAGTCTAGTCAAGAAAAATCAGAGACTTTATTCATGTTAAACGTACCTATGTGTCTTGGATTTTGTAATAAAAACTCACGTAATTTTTTTTTTCTTTTTATTTTTATTTCTTTTATTTTAAATCAAAATGTTTGTTTACAATTTTATTTTTAATTATTTTATTTTTATATGTAACGTACTTTTAATATCAATATATATATATATATATATATATATATATATATATAATAGGTTATAATAATATAATACGTTTTATAAAATTTCAGATGACATAACTTACAATATTCAATATTTTTTTTTTCAATGTTTTATTAATTTTTATTATTCCATTTTAATACTTTTTTTAAATTTTTTTTGTATTTTGTATTTTATTTAATAAAGTCTGCGATTTTTCTTTTTGTATTTTATTAATAATTTAATAAAATATTATTACAATAAATATTTCTTCGTTTGAATGAGGTGTGAAATATTGTGTTAATTTTTTCTTTAAATTTTTTTTTATAATATTAATACGATATTATTATTATTTATTATTATAAATTGTTTATTTATAATGATATATAAGTTATAAAAAATGACAAATATGATTAAATGGTATACTAATTAAAAAAATTGCTACATTTATTGTTTTTTTTTTTAATTTTTATTTCTGTTTTACATTTTTTTTTAATTTTTTTTTATATTTTTTTAATTTTTTTTTTTTATATTATTTAAAGAAGTTAATGTTTTAGTTATTTTGTGTTTTTTCCTTTGTTAATAATTTTTTAATTTTTCTGTAGTTAAGATGAAAAAGCAACAAAACATTTGATTTAAATTATTTGTTGTTTTTGTTTTTTTTTTATTAAAATGGGTTAAAACTACAGTTAAATTTATTTTGTTTTTTTTTTCAATTTATTTTTAGTTTTTTTTTTTTTTGTTTGTTTTAATATTTTTTTTTATTTATTTATTTGGCTGCATCTACAAAAAAAGCATTTCTCTGTTGTTGTATTCATTATGATTATTGTTATTGTTTTAGTTAAAAAGAGATGTGAATTGTTTTAAGTTTTTTGTGTTTTTTGTTTAGTTTATAATTTAATTTTTTTTTTGTTTTGTTGTTTAAAATAAATAATGAGGTTTACATTGTATGATGTACTAAAATTAACTAAAATATTAATAATAGAATTCATTTTAAAACATTTAATAATTTTAATAATAATAATAATAATAATAATAGTTGTAATATGTTAATAATTTAATTATAATAATCATATAATAATAATAATAATAATAATAATAATAATACAATAGTTTAATAATAAACAGAATTTTAATTTAATAATAAAACAAACATTTCTATTTAATTAAAATTAAATTAATTTGTTTCTTTTAATTTAATTTAATTTAATTTGTTTTATTTTGTTTTTTTTTTAAGTATATTTGCAAGACAAATTTTTTTTAAAAATTATTAAAAAAATTTTTTTTTATTTTCGTTAATTAAAATGTTGAAATTTGGAGAGTGTTGTTGTTGTTGTTCAAATATAAATATAATATTATCTTTTTGTTATAAATTATTGGTATAAGTTTAATAAATAATTTTATAATTCAATGACGATAATAACTTTTGGTAATAATTTCTCTTTGTTTTTGTTTTTGTTTTTGTTCTTGTTATTTAAGGTATTTTTACGGTTTCGTCTTTTGGGGTTGTTTTGTAATATTTTTTTGTTTTTCATTTGTCTTCTGCTTTTGGTTGTTTACAAATTTTTTTTTATTTTAATTACCAATTTTAACCATTAACACACGCTTACCTTAAAAGCCTTAAAATCTTTACAGTTTTAAAGCCTTTGTAACAAAACCTTCTTTTTTTTTCAAAACAATCTTCCTTTTTTTATTATTATTTGCAATAAAAACAATTTGTACTTTCGAAAGGGGGGGAGGAGAGTTTATTTTTAATAATTTTTTTGTTTTTGTTTTTTGTATTTAACTTTTTTTTGTATTTTTTGGTTTTCTTTTATTATTATTTGTGAGGGATTTAAGGGTCTTGAGTTCATATTTTTTGTATCAAGTGTTTTTGTTTTTTTGTTTTTTCTTTTATTTTCTTTTATTATTATTATATTAATTTGTAAGAAAAAAAATTTTATTTAAATAAAAACAAATTTCTTAAATTTGTCTCATTCATTTAAACATTTCAATAAAATTAATTGCTTTTAGTTAATTTAGGTTTTTTTTTGCCAAAAAAAAAATATTTATTTTTTTATTAAATTGTATTATTTTAATAAAACAAATGAAATGAAATCGAAAAAATAACATGGCAGAACGTTACGGGATAAATTCTCTTGTATGATAAACCCTAGAGAATTTCGGAGTGGAACAGGGAGCGTTGGATTAGATCCTCGCCATGGATGCGTTGCTTGTTTTAGTCAGAATCACAACCAGTTTTTCACTCCACCCACGTTGGGTGTCGTAATTTCATCAATCAGCCGTGAGACCTACAGTTTATAGTTGACTCGGAACGATAGATTTTTGAGAGACTTTTCATGCATACATACATAATTGGTTTTTACAACCCCTCAGTCACGATAACGATCCAGCTTCTCAGAACACTTATGTTGTGTGTGTTAATTTTATAAATGAGTGGCGGGACCTACAATTTAAAGTCAACTTCGAATGATAAAATTTTAGTGGCAATTGTATTTCCTTTCAGAGTGTTTGTCAGATATCTGCCGAATGGAAATGGGCGGAGAAATATGTTTTCCTATTTCGACTTGTTCCAGATGTGTACCTAGTACACCATGACGATTTTATGTCATGTCACCACTTTTGCAGGGGAATAGTGGAAAGAATGCAGAATGGGGCGAGAGCTACTATAGGGGCTGTGAGCAAATTCTTCCGTCTTGGAAGCATTATATCTACGACCGAAAGATGATATCAGGTATGTGACACATTTTGACGATTGAAACCTATTTGGAAATAATTTAAAATCCAATGCTAATGTGATATCTTTTCTTCCGTACGGTTATGAGACTTGAAACGCTGTCATTTTCTACTAGTATTCCGTAACCAATGTATTCGCAAAAACCACAAAAGAAGGGGTTCATATACAGAGAAGACAAGTTTAGGTCGAAATAAACAGCAGTTATGACTTAATGTTAAAAGCTTTACAATTTCATTTCATTTACTTTAATTTCATTTCATTTACTTTAATTTAATTAAATTTTATTTTATAATTATAATCGTTATAATCGTCCTTTTTTAATCGTAGGTATTTTGTTTGAGGAAGTAAATAATGATTTTCTCTTTTTTTTTAGTTAATAAAACAAATAATTTCAAAAAAGATTATCATTGTATTGTTGTTAAACAATTTATAATATTTTTCATAAAATGTTTATAAATATTTTTAAAACAAAAGAGAAAACAAAAACAGAAAACAAAAAAAAACAGAAAATAAAGGTCAAAAACATTAAAAAGTTTCAGGTCCAAAAATGAAATTTTACTAATGTGAGGAATACAAAGTTGCTTTTTTATTTGTTAATTTTATTATATTTTTATTAATTATTAGTTAATTAAAATAATTATTATTTATTTAAATTATTTTCTATTATGAGAGTGTGTATTGAGTCTAAATAAACGAAAATATTTTTATTTTTATAGGAGAAAATTAATTTAAAAAATATAAATATTGTATTTGCATGTGTATGTGAGTGTAATAATAGTTGTGCCAAACAAAAACTAAAAAAAAAAAAATACTAACATAAATAAATTAAGTTTTTGTTTTATTATTTATTGTATTGTGTGCTTTTGCTGTCTACTACTCTACATTTTTATACTAAAAATAAGCGCAAATAATATTGATAAACTCCTAAAGGTATGCTTTATTTATGTCATTATCATTATAATTTTTTTTTTGCTTTAAATTTTTATTTGTTTAGGAAAAATTGGAGCTTTTACCTGAGTTGTAATGAATTTATTTAAATAATTCAAGCTCCATTTCTCTAATACGGTATTATTTTTTCATGTTTTTGTTTTTGTTTTTGTTTTTGTTTTTAATTATTATTTGCTTTTATATCAGCAGTATTTTTAATAATTTTCTTTTTTATTTTTTGTAAGTTTATGGTTGGAATTTTTTCTTTTTTTGTTTTGTTTTTTATTTGTTTAAGGATTTTTCTAATAATAGTATATATTTTGTTTATAAAAACGTTTTTAAAAAATGAAAAATTTATTTATATTATTTATTATTATTATTTTTTTTATTAAATATTTAAACGTAACATACATAGAGGTTTAATTTGGGTGGGTTTTTTTTTAATTCTCATTATGATTATTTTATTTCATTGTTATAGTATATGTAATGATTATAATAAATATGTATCATATTAAAAGAAAATTAAATATTTATTTTCTGTATAGAATAATAATAATAATAGTAATAATAATACTTTTTGTGTGTTATAATGTAAATGCAATAATTTATTTTAATGGATTTAAATTAAATTAAATTATTTATTTATTATTGATTATTTTTTATTCACTTGATTTGTATTGTAAGTAATGACATCAAATATACTGAGTAGTTCTTTAATAATATTTAGTTTTGTTCAATTTTTTTTTTATTATTATTCATTATTTGTTAAGTGTAACAAAAACAATTTTCTAATATATTTAATGATTTCTTATTAATTAATTTATTTGCAGGGTATTTGATTTTAAAAAGTATCGTAATGGCTGTGAAATGTGAAGGTGGTCTACCGTTATAATGTTATTGTAATTTACATTTATTTACAGGTATGTATTCATTTTATATTTTTCAATTAAAGCTTTCATAATACATGCATACTACAATTTAAATAAATTATTTATTTTGTTTATTATTGAAAATACATACATAATATTGTAATAAAATAGAAATATTTAAAACATTTAAAAAAAAATGTTTAACAAATTTCAAAAAAAAAAAACAAATTCATTTCAAATAAATGAAATATGAATTAATGAATACGTGATATATGGATTATTAACGTATAAGAAAATCGATTTGGAAAGAAAAATATCTAAATGAACGAAAGAAGTAATTAATGTATAGTGCATGAAAAGCGAAAAAAATTTCAAAGAAATTATTAAAAAAAAATTTAACTTAAATTAATGAAATTTGAATTAATGAATAATGAATAGATGTTACATGAATTAATAGAAAAGAATGAATAAATGGATTTGGATAATGAATAATCTAAATAATGTATAAATGAACGAAAGAAGAAATTAATGTGCAGTGAATGGATAGTGAAAAAAAGAAATATTAAATGAATACATAGTGAATGAATGTATACTGAATGAATATACCTTTTAATAATGAATATATGAATGAATACCGAAAAAGTAATGAATGAATGTATGAATAACTAAAGAATGAATAGTAAATGATATAAAAATAAATGAATGAATAATGAATGAGTGGGTGGAGCATGAGAATATTGTAATAAAAATGAAATGTATATTGAAATAAAAGAATAATGAATGAAAGAATAATGATTGAATAATGAATAAATGAATGACTGAATAAAAAATTAGTGAATAAAGAGTGACTGAATAATGAGTGAAAGAATAATGAAATAATGAATAAAATAATGTTCTATAAATGACCAATGAATGAAGGAGTAATAAATGGGTAGTGTGTTAGACTATAACTGTAAGAGTTGTGGGTTCGATTCTTACCATGGACTCTGTTTTGTTATACTATGCCGAACGTACGATCGAAGTTACTGAGTTCGTAAATAATTAAATATTATTTGTAATTGTATAAATAAATAAAATAAGAAATACAAGGATAATGAATGAAATATAACAAAGAATAACAAATGAAGGAGTAATGAATGCATGAATAATACATGAATGTATTATGAATAATTTATATGTTATAAGTAATGAATGAACGAATAGTGAATAAATGAATAAATTATGAATGAGTAATGAATGTATGATGAACGAATGAATAATGCGTGAATGAATTATGAATGAGTAATGAATGTATGATGAATGAATGAATAATTCGTGAATGAATTATGAATAATTTATATATTATAAGTAATGAATGAACGAATAGTGAATAAATGAATGAATTATGAATGAGTAATGAATGAATGAATAATGCGTGAATGAATTATGAATGAATAATGAATGTGTTATGATTGAATGAATAATGCTTGAATGAATTATGAATGTATGATGAATGAATGAATAATTAAGAAATAATAAAATTAAATTTTAACGAAAGTAAAAATTTCTAAAAAATAATAGGAATTATGCAATATCAATCAATTTTAATTAATTAATACGTAAAATTAAATCAAAGAAGAATATCTTTGATTTTAGGATGAATAAATTTACCTGCAAAGTTTTGTAAACGATTTAATTAAATTAATTTAAAATCGAATGAAGAATTAAAAATATGGAATACAGATTTATGGATTTTATCATTCTAAACTCTATTTACATTGAAACTTTAGAGCTTATGTATTTCTGTAATGTGATGAAAAGTTTTGAAAACTCTTAGAGACATTATGTACACAGTAGATATGATTTTTTACTGTTTATTGTAATAATATGTAAATAATAATAATAATAATAATAATAATAAAATAATAAACAATTTTAGAACTCCGTGACAGTGAATAAAATAATTGATTCTAAGAATGATTCTGTAAGATGTATGCGAATGTGTATGTGTATTAATGAGTGATTTGAAATGAATTAAATCTTATTGATTATGAGAAAAGAATTAAAAAAATAGATTAATTGTGAGAAATAATTATAAATTTATGCACATGTATGTATGTTAATATTTTAAAGAAATATTTTTATTTCATAAGGAAAATTAGAAGATCTAAATCTGTTATTTATATTATGAGAGCTTTAATTTTTATGAATTTTATGTAATTATTTATATATTTTCGGTTATTTAATGTTAATATTTATTTCTGAGTAATGATTTCAATATTATTTTGTAAGAAAAACTGTTCATGCAAATGTAATAATAATAATATAAGTAAGTATGTGATTAAGTTTAGTTTTTTTTTTTAAGGAGTTAAATATTTTTAACTATTTCTATAGAATTTGTTTATTTAACAATTTTTAATTTAAATTATTTACTTTCATTCACTGAGTTTTTGGAAATTTTACTATTAAATTGATTTTGTTTTTGTTTTTGTTTTTTTTTTTTTAATATATTCTATATATGTATTCATTTTTGTAATAGATTTAATCAAATATGGAAATTATGGAAATAGTTACACAATATAAGTATGAAGCTTAATTCTTTTTTTTTCTTATTTTTTTTTTTTTAATTTAAATTTGAGGTATTTAGATAAATTGTTTTTGTTTAATGTGTGTGTGTGTATTTTATGGCAATTGTTATAAAATATTTACTTAACTAGACTTTTTTTTATATTTTTATTTATCCATTGGTTATCGTTTAAACATCAAAAGCTTTTTTTAAAAAATGTTACAGCTATTCTTTAAGCATGATTATTAGTTTGTTTTTAATATATTTAGCAATAATTAGGTAAATAATGTTTAAAATATTGAATTAATTGTTTAATAATTAAATTAATGTATGAATGATTTAATGCATGAATAGGAGGTGTTATGAAGATTGCTGCTGAAGGTATGAAAGTGTATTATTTAGCATATATTTTTTTTTTTTTTTTTTTTATAAATTTCTAACTTTTTTTTTTTTTTGTTTAAAAATGCAGCCACAAAAATTTTATTATAATTTTGCCAATTTTTTCTTTTTTTTTTTTTTGTAATTTTACCGAGCGCCTCTGCCTTTGCAGTACATATATAGTATATTTTCAATTCATACTTTAATAAACACCAACTTATATCCTATAATTATGAATTATTTTACGTAATTAAAAAAAATTTTATTTCACAGTTTAAAAGTATTCTTTTTCTTAAATATCAAATGGAGAAAATTTCCATTTTCAGAATTTTTTTTCTCGCAGACTTTGTTATTTTTATTTGTATAATTTTGAGGAAAAAAATTTTTTTCTTATTTTAAATTTAATGCTTAGCCAATTGTTTGTATATAAATTTTTAAAAAATAATTTTTAAATTTTATTTTAATTTTGAAAAAAAAATACCACATTTGTATTTGCTCACAGTTTCAAAAGTATGATTTTATTTAAAATTTAAAAAAAAAACTCTGTTTATACCAATCCAGTCCAATCCAATCACTTTATTGATTTAAGCTTAAAATTGTAATTTAATAAAAAAATAAATTTTCAAAATTTTTAGTTTCGTTTCATTTAATTTTTAAAACACAGTTTCGACTGTTACCTTTTTACTTTTGGCTTTTTAATTTTTATTCTTATTTTCTTATCTGCTGTTTCCTTTGTTTTTCTTTTTCTTTGTAGTATCACATATAAGGAGCTTGGTTTTTTTTTATTTATTTATTTATTTATTTTTTCTTTTTAATTATTAAATTATAACTTAGTTATTAAGCCAATTATTCTTAAATTATATGATTTTCATAATTACCTTAAACGCCCAGTTATTAATTTTCTGCCAATTAATTTTAGTTTTTGTAATTTTATTAAAATTTTGTGGCCATTTTTTTTTTCTTCTTTTTCTTGTATATTAATAATATTATAAATAAGGTTTATTATTTATTATTTAGACTTTTTTAATTTAAAACACATACACACATATTATATTATACCCATAAATAAAATTCTACCAACTAACACGGACAACATAAATTTATTACTACCAGGAATATTATTTTAAAAAAAAAGTTTATAATGCAGTTGTTATTTTAATTAAAACTAAAAGCCTCTGGAAGGGCCTGTCACCATCAGAAAATGCTTTTAAAAGTATCATAATAACTTTTTTTTTATTTAATATCTTGTAATTTTTTAAAAGTTTTTAAGTTTAATAAACATGTTTATTATTTTTATTATTTTCGAAAATTTTCGTTTTGTTGTTTCAAATCTAAAATCAATACTAAATTTTTAAAAACGTCTTAAACAATTTTTATCATGAAATAAATAAATTAACATCCCAGAGTTGTACATTCAAAAATTTGTTTTTTTTTATGACCAAAAAATTTTAAGTTTTTTCAATTACTTGTTCAAATGTACGAAAATAATTTTTTTTATCAATTTAAAACAATAAAATATCATTTGCAAAATTTTATTAAAAAAATAATCTGTATAAGCATTTAATTTGAAATAATTTTCAATAATTTTATTGAAAATTAAAAATAGTTTTCTTTTTGTTTTTTTTTTGTTTTTCCAATTATTAAATTTGAAATTTCATTACATTTTCTAGCCATTACAACCCTATAATCATACATAATTGGTCATTACAATCTTACAATCCTTTAGGCAAGATTACAACCTAGCTCTCACACCATTTATATTGTATGTGTTAATTTTATTTATAAGTGCTGGGACCTACAGTTCAAAGCCGATTCAAAACAGCAGAGTTTTTGAGAAACTTTTCATGGCAATTTTTATTTATATCAAAATGACTGAGATGCCTGGCCTGGGGTTTGAACCGTGACCTGTTGTCCACTAAGCCAACACACACTACCGACGGCGACTTCAATAATCAGGATTAGGAAATACTTTGTCACACCTTTCATTTTGTTTCTTTTAATTGTCTTAACTAGGAGTGGAAAGGTTTACGGTTGAATGTTAACTTACGAAACGTCAGATCTTAAGATTGAACTTAGAATTCTTGACAATCACCAGAAATTAACTCTGCGAAAGGAAAGTAAACAGAAAGACTTTTAGTAAGGATAGATGAATGGTACAGTAAATGTATAAAGTGGGAAAAGTGAAGACCCAGTTTTTCTAACCAGATTTGGAAAGAAATTAAAAGTGTAAATAAATAAATTGTAAATTGAACCTGTAACAGGTTGAGGTAAAGTGATCTATAAGTGAACTAGTTTTCCTTAAAATCTTGGATTTTGTGTCTTTATGGCAGCATTGAATGAAAATATTAGTTTTCGTTCTTCAAAAAGCGTTTGTTTTGAAATATCAATTTTCCGATTTTATACTCTCAAGTATATTTGTTGACCAATGCCAGCATCTTAGCACATGAGTGAAAAATAAGTAACGAAATATGTGTTCCAAATAATGTTTTATTAAAAATGTATTGAAATATTTAAATATTAAAATAATACTGTACAAGTAAATTGGTTGTAATATTATGCATTTAAAAAGCATTTTCTGTTGGTGATCATAACCGCTTTCGAAGGATTTGTAAAATGTAGATTATGTTTTAAATTTTTGTCTTTATTTTTTAGGTTTATAAGCAGAAACGAATTGAAGTTTAGCTTTTAAAAATTATTTACATACGCTTAATGTCTAACAATTGTTAAAATTACTAAACATTTTGTCTGTAAAAAATATTTATAATTCACGCGATCAGTTAATACCTACCATATACATATGTATGTACATATACGTAGATTTGTTTGTGTTAAACAAACGTTAATTTACTCCATTGTTTGTAATATTTGTATAGATTATGTTAGACCTGATCATAGTTTATATAAATTTTTTTTTTTAAATTTTTTTTTTTGTTAATATTAGTTTGTAAAATAGAAAATTAAACTTAAAGAACAAACACTTAACATTGATTGACAATAAAAGTTTTAATACCAATTAACTTAATGCTTAACAAATTTTTAAATTTAAACTATTAAACTTCTATAATCTACTTGATTTATATTAAATATAATATAATACATAATATAATATCGTATATAATTTATATATTAAAAGTTTAAAACTACAACCTATTGGCTATTTTGAATTATTATTTCTTCCTTCTTTTTTTTAATACTTTTCATTATTCTTTTGGGGTTCTTTTTCCTTTTTTACGATATCCTTTCGTTTCTTCTTCTACATTATTATTGCTTATGGAGAATATTCTATTTTTTTTTTCTTAATATTATCCTTTCATAAATTTTATAATTTTTCTTTGTTTTTTTTTTTCTCTTTTTAAATAATTGGTGTTTTGTTCTTACAATGACTTAAGACTGATGGATAGAACGTTTAGAACGCTTATTTATACGATAAGAAATAATAATATCCAGGGCCTTTCAACCCATTTTTAATGCTTAATAAATTAGTCTTAAGAAAAGTTGTGCTGGATTAATGAATTAAATAAGTTTTGAATGTTTATTATGACTGGTGATAATGCATTTTAAGAAGAAAACAAAGATCAATTTAAACAAATGGCAACATATGCGATATGAGCATGATAGTGATGAGGATAACGATGACGATGTCTGTGAGTGATTGATATTCGATTATCGTATGTTGTTTCTTAAGCATGGGTATTCAAATTTTTCATACTTATTAGCTTTAATATTTACAAGACCTAAAGTGATTTGACGTGTATGTACGTCATTTAAAAATTCAAGGCTTTGTTAATACACGCATACATACATAATTGGATATTACAATACTCCCGTCAGGATTACGATCTAGCTTCTCACACCACACTTATGTTGTGTGTTTTAATTTTATACATGACTGGCGGTACCTACAGTTTGAAGTTGACTCCGAAAGACAGATTTTTGAGAAACTTTTTATTGCAATTTTAATTTAAATTTACTCCCCGATTTTTTTCCCGGAAATCTGTTGAGTAAAGGTGGCTAAAGAAATATTTTTCTTTATTTCGTTCTATTCCTGGCCGTGCATCCATTAAGCCAATGCACTACCTACTACATTTCAGTGAATTCTATGACGTGTATGTACGTCATTTAAAGATTCAAGACATTTTTAATAACAATCAAGGTGAATATGTCAAACTTTTGTAATGACGAACAACATTACGAAAAACATAAGAGAAAATATAGAGATTCGATTAGAAAGAATAATTGGAAAAAATTGCAAAAGCTATTAGTAATCCAAACCGATGAGAGTACACAACCGACTAAAGGTCTTGGAAACAGTGTGTAGAGCTAGTAGGTAAGGTTAGTTAATCGTGAAAAATCCACACACAGTACGTATTTATGTACAGAAATCAAATCAAAAAATTTGTCAAATTAAGCTACAAACCATTTAACAGGGTCTTCTTACGATTTGATTCTGATATCTTAAGAAACAACATGCTTTAGATGACACTTAAACCATAATGATGTTAGAGTAGTTGTGATAATGATTATGAAATGACTGATTGTGCTTCTCATTTAATTTTTGTGTGTGGTGTGATAAGATATGTGAATGTGAATGATTTGAAAACGAAGAGAATGTTTGATTGTATTTCATTCATTGATTGTAACTTGTAATTGTCATTTTTTTTTTGTTTTTTTTTTTTTTGACATTAATAAACTGCTTTTGTTTTACAGACCCAAGAAGAATATTGATAAGGGTCTAGGCTTTTAAAAATATTTTCATTTTTTTTTTTTAAGATTTCTTTCTTTCACTATAAATTTTCTAAAATTTATATTTAAATATTTTGTATTTATACATTACTTTTGTTTGTATTTTAATTAATTAATGCCTGATATTATTGGAGGCGGCAGTTATAATATAAATTTCTAATACAAATTTTGCTAAATTGAGGTATTTAGGTTTTATGTTTTTGTAAAATTTTTTTTTTTATTTGTTTGGTAGTTTCAATCTTTTCAATTTACTAAATGAGGTAGTAAGTAATATTTCAATATTTGTTTTTTATTCGTTTTTCTTTCTCTTTCTCTCTCTAGCTTTCTTTTAATTATTAAAAGTTTTTTTCTTTTCTTTGCATCTTTTTAAACAATTTGTTTGCAGTTTGATAAAGTTTTAGAAACTTTATGTCATAATTTACTTTGTGTTAAAATGTTTTGTTTTTGTTTGCAATCTGTATATCACACGCTATTCGCTTGTCCTTAAGTTTAATCACATCACATTCTCTTATTTTTTTTTTTTTGTAAATACAATATGGGTCGGTGTATGACACCCTATATTTGTGAGGTATTGTTTGTTTTTGTGGTAAAAATTTCATCAAAATATTTTGATTTTCTTAGATACTAAACACCTAAACCAGTCTTTGTTTAAGCCTAAAATCACTCTAAGCCTCTTTAAAACATGAAATAAAACATCACTTTCATCACATTATTGTTGCATCGTTTATACAGCCCGTTTACAAATGTATTGCGGGTGGCTGTATATCTTTTTTTTTTTTTTTGTTTTTGTTTTTTGTTTTTTAAATGTGGTTTTCGAAACCAGTCATTTGGGGAGGTATTCAATACTTATTGTTTAATCCTGATTCTTATATAAATTTCTTATATTATTTTATTTTTTATATACTTATTATAATATAATAAAATTATTATTATGTATTAAAAAAATAAATAAATAAAGAAAACACACATAGACATTGATTACTTAATATTGTTAATTGTTAAATACTCGTATAATATAATAAGAAAAATTATATTTTTTTTTTTTGAAAATAATTTCGAAAATTATTTATTTTAAGATTGTTCGACAATTCTTTTTCTGTTTATTATTTTTTTTTTATTTTTTCTCTCTTATTTTGAAGGAAAATAAATGCCAAAAATACTTTAAAAAATATTGGAATTTTCTTTGTTTGTAGTTCAATTTTTTTTTTGAGAATTTTGGCTTATATTTTATAAAGAAAAAAAGATTTTTATTGCTTACTTAACACTTGTTGTTTTCTGTTTGTTTTTATATATAAAATGTTTTGTTTTGTTTTTTTTTTTTTTCATTAAACTTAAGCTTAATTTTAATTCAAAGTTCATATAATGTATGTATGTATGTATAAGTTTATTTAAAAAAAATTATGTTTTATTTTTTTTTTAATATTTAAATATAATATTTAATATTAAAAAAAATTTTTTCTTAATTAATTTCAACCGATTTTTCTTATTTGGTCCTCTTTACCAGCAATAATTGTGGTTTTAATTTTTGTTTTTTTAATCAATTTCTCTTTTTCATTTTTCTCTTTGTTTTTCAAAAAAAACGGAATTTTTTTGACTCTTATTTTCTTTTGTCACTTTCTCTCATAACTTATTGACCTTTTTGTTTATCGTTTGGATAAAATGTATTATTTATAATTTTTTTTTTTTTTTTTCATTAATATTAAATTCGTTTCTTTTAAAACCTGAAGACCAATAAATATGTATTTATAAACATATTTTTTATTTTTTGTTTTTGTTTTTATTTTAGAAAATATTTTATTGGCTTTAATTTAATTTTTTTATTTTTAATGTGTAATAAAAACAGCCCATTTTAGTTTGCAGCATTTTTTTGTTTTTTTTTTTGTTTTAATTTATTTTCATTTTATATGTTGTTATTAAAATATTAATTGTTTTATTTGTATATTATTTATATTAGTTTTAAAATTAAATTAAACTTCAATTTTAAATAGTTTTTTATATTTTTGTTTTAGTTTTTTTTATTCAAAGAAAACGGAAAGAACAAAACAAATCAGGTCATAGGGTAGTATTACCATCAAAAATACTTTTAACAAAAAAAATTTATTTTATATATTGATTTATATTTGTACTTGATGTTTAAACAAAATCTGGCTAAAAAGGCTAAAAATTAAAAATAAAAATAAAAACAATTAAAGAAAGTGTTTCCATTACTCCATAATGCCAGCCTTTATCATACAGATTCTATTTGAAATTGGTTTTTTATTTAATTCTTATAAAATTCTTACAAATTTAATGAAAATTATTATAATACCGTTAATTAAAGTTAACGCAAGCATACAATGATATTCACAGTATCACAATTGATATCAAAACTATCGTTATACACAAATTCTATATGTAACAGCTTTAGAAATAATAATTGATGTTTGATGTCCAATTAAATCAAAACTATTTCTTAAAACTCGAAGTATCATTGTTAATATTCGTATGTTATTTTCCATTGCAGAAATATTTTCCTCTGGGATATGGCAGGCAGAATTGTTCCTTTAACAGATGTAATGCCACATGAAGCAATACAACCAACTAGCATTGTCAGAATCAGCAATTTGCATTATAACTCGAGTGCCTTAGACTAGCACTGAAAATTAGCCTAACATTTACGCTAGAATATCGAAAAAGAGTATACCAAACGAGAGAAACCTGCTTCGAGGCAAAGGCGGACATTGTCTAAAGGACATCCACAGTATTCTGGTCTCTATCAGCAGATCGACAATATCTGGGGAAATCATTTGCAGGTAAGCAATGTCTTTTCAAGTAGCTACTCATTATGCAATGACCGGAACACTTTTCTTTCAATTTAGTTCATGTGAATTTGGCAATGAAGCATGTTATTTCCTTCGACCCGAAATTTGTAAGTGGCCAATAAATATCTTAGCCTAATAGAGACAAGAGGTATACGTACATAATTGAACATTACCACCCTTACGCAGAATTACGATCTAGTTTCACACATCACTTATGTTGTGTGTGTTAATTTTATACATGAGCGGCGGTAGCTACAGTGTAAACTTGACACCCAACGACAGATGTTTGAGAAACTTTTTTATGGCCTACTAGACTACGGCGACTTTATATTTTCTTAGAAAATATCCTCAAGAGTTTGACCTTTCGGCAATTCATTTCCATAATTGTGCAAGTCTTTCGGAATTTCTTTTTGTGTTTTTGATCATTAAAACTCTTTGAACAAAAAACATGGATACTAATTACTTCAACAACGGTTTTATGTTTTCAAAAAAATATATTTTGCCAAAGATGAAGTAGATACTCTTCCTTGGACTTCAAGAAGAAAGATGAATCGAGCCCACAACAATCAAAAGAATTGCACAGACTAGATGTTATTCGGAATAAGTAAAGAAAGTAAATATAATTCGCTTATAATTCATAGAAATGATATCAAATAGTACACAAATAAATGTACACTTACTTAGTAACTCTACTAATTAGTTCATTATATTATAATAATTTTACAATTAAAATGTACAGCGTACTTTAAGGAGGTCTTTCAAATGAAGTTTATAATTCATTAGGGGTATTCACAGTTTTAAATATAAGCTGTGTGGTTAACCTCCAATTATTCTTTTCTGGCTTTTATGAAACACATTTCTTAACTTCAAAAAAAAAACATTTAATATAATTTTCTACATTGTTAATAATAATCAAGAAACGGAAACATAAACAAAAACAGAAAAAATATGTAAATTAAAAATATAAAATGGAAAACTTTAAATAAATTTCAACTAATAAGGTTCTTTTTGATTACACAGGTAACTTTGGTTAAGCGAAACAAAATATTATTTGTTCGAAAAATAATTGTAACAAGTGGAAACAAAGATTTGTACATTATTTTACAATAAAAACGAAATTAATTTAAAGAAATTGTTTGTATTTAAAGGAAAATTGAAAAATTAAAAAATTAAAACTATTTGTTTTGGTTTTCTTTGTTTAGTGGTACATGATTTATAACTAAATACTATTTAATAACTACAATAGCAATAATAATACGTATATAAATTTAAATTATTATTTATGTATTATAAAACATGAGAAAAGTATTTAACTTTTGTGATCCTTATTATTGCATTTATTTTTAATTTATTTTATATTTTTTTTTTATTAATTTTTTTGTATTCCTAGTCATAACTATTTCAAATAAAATATTAAAACTATAATGTATTGAAACTAC
>QOCX01001528.1:0-32561 GCA_005959815.1 Sarcophaga bullata | reverse complement strand
AAAAAAATTTGGTTGGGTTCCTTGACTGGTAGTTTATTTGGAACACACATAATCGCATGCAAGGATACCAGTATATTGGATTTGTGTGTATGTGATTAGATAGAGCATTACCCACTATCCGTGAACAGACATATGCCTGTAACTGTATATCCAAACAGACAATCTACAAATTTTTGGAGTTTATCGTCATAAATCTTGTTTCCACTTTTTAACTACACTTGTTACTTGCTCTGTAAGTGTATGTATATACATGTATGTGTGTATGTAGTAGTGAAAAACTACCTTACAGTACCCATTATGCTATCAAACCAATGTTTTAAGTTCCATTCTTTTCTTTTTTTTGTTTGTTTGTGTGTATCTTTCAAATCGTAAAATATGTTTCAAATCCTTACTTTGCTTACCCCTTTACTTTCCTTGGTGTCGTATGTACTTTTTCTTGAATTTTATCACTGCCAACAAGTTTATACACCTTGGATACATACATACATACATACATACATACATACTACATACATACATATGTAATCCTTTTGGTCATGTGTTTCTATTAGCATATGGCCGCCTTTTGCAACCCAGCTGCAATGAAAATAAAATTATTCTGGAAGGTGTTTTCATCTTAAGGCCGTAAATATTTCGTACTGTTTGAGTGTATGAGTGTTTGAGTTTGAATTGGAAGGTATATCATGCGATTTATTTTCTTGTAAGCTATTAAAAATTCAAGTTAAATTTATCGCTTTGTATAGATAAAATTGACAGTGGCAATAAAATCAAATAGGATTCAAAGGATTCAATCGGAATAAGGTCTCCATTTAAAGGTTAGTGTCCTCAGTGTTTTAGTAACAAATCAGTAAGCAAATCCGCTTAATATTGCAGCCTAGCTATGATGGGATGGATGTTGTTTTTATTTTAAATTCAATAAAAATAAGCCATGTGTTGGGCACATGCCTTATCGTAATAAAAACCCATGAAGTTTTCATTTTTAAGCTTAGTTTTGACCATTAATTCGGAGGAGTAACCATACAAAGCAGCCAGTGGCTAACAGAAATTGAAGAACTCTGGAAAACTTTGCTAACAGTTCGATTAAGTAACAATACCTACTCAATTTGTCTTTACATAGCCCTTTAGTCAGGACTAACCTATTTTCTCATACTATTTATGCTGTGTGTGCTTAATTTTATCCATGAGTGTTATAACCTACAATTTAATGTCGTCTCTGTACCACAATTTGAGACATGTTTTCATGGCAATTTTAATTTACTTTCGTGGCTTTTGCCAGAAGATTTACTTAATTGATCGTTACAAATCTTCAGTCAGGATAACAACCTAGCCTTCACGCCACTCATGTTGGTTGTGTTAATTTCAGACATGGTGACAAGACCTTCAGTTTAAAGTCGACTACGAACGACAGATTATTTTGACAAACTTTTCATGGAAATTTTTATTTCCTCGCAGAGTGTTGCCAAAATTCTGCTGAGGGGAAGTCGCCCCTCATTTTGGAAGTCTTCTTAAAATCTTTCTTTCAAATCATGTGACCTTCAGCGTGGACAAATCTGCTTAGGATTTCAATTTAAACTTAAAATTACAACTCAAACTACTGATGAATCAATAATTTTTTGTAATTTTTTAAATCCTTTTCATTTCATTCATAAGTATTCTCTGTCCTTACTTATTCGAAATGGTATGATGGTTATAATGCCTGAACTTTTTCTTCCGAAGTATTTGTAATTCAATACAAACAAAGTTAAGTTCACTTATACTTGCATTTACTTTGATTTTAATTAATTCAGGCAAAAAGAAAATAAAAGAAGAAGAAAAGAAGAAAAAAATTAATAAATACTGCCCTTAAACCATTTCATTGATTGCCCTATAAAAGAAGAATAAGACAAGAAGAAAATCTGTTCCAGATCGTTTATATTGGCAGAAAACTTTTGTAGTGCAATGTACTTTTTTTTTTTATGTAAAAACCTTTTTTTTTCTTTTCATTTGTTTTGTTTCTTAAAGAATTTCGAAGAGAAAAAGTTTCAAATGTAATATAACAGTGGGTGGTATATGTAAAGGTACAGTTGTAATGGAAAAAATGATTCAACGGAAATGGTTTGAAATAAAATTTGTTAAATTGAATTAAATTGAATTCAGTCCCGTGAAACAAATATTTGTATTCTTGAAAGTGGTGTTTGTATAATTTTTTAGTGTACTGTACAAACATAAAACACCTTCGTATAGTTGTATTGAAGATTTTAATTTGAATTAAGCAGAACAATTAAATTGAATTCAATCTCGGAAAACTAAATTCATTTCCTTGAGGGTAGCGTTTGTTTAATTTTCTATGCACTGTACAAATGCAAAACGTGGCCGTATAGTTGTATCGAAGATTTTAATTTGAATTAAGAAGAACAGTTATATTTGAATTCATTCCCCTAATACTAAAAATCCATTTCTTGAGAGTGGTGTTATAATTTTTTATTGCACTGTGCAATACATCTTCGTATAGTTGTATTACAGATTTTAATATGAATTTAGAAGACTTCGTTTTTTTTTTAACTGCAATTTATTCATTGATTCGTGTCCAATTTATTGGAACACATGGAAGGTACGTGAAGCAAGTTGGCATACAAGAGAGCAGCGGGCATATCTTTACATACATACTCATACATAATTGGCCATTACAACCCTTCAGTCAGGATTACGGCCTAGCTTCTCACACCACTTATGTTGTGTGTGTTAATTTTATACATGAGTGGTGGGACCTACAGTTTAAAGTCGGCTCCGAACGACAGATTTTTTGAGACACTTTTCATGGCAATTTTATTTACTCTCCAGAGTTTTTGCCAGAAACTGCTGAGAGGAAGCCGCCGAAGAAATTTATTTTTTTCCATATTTCGTTTTGATGTCTGACCGGGATTCGAACCTTGACTTTTCGTCTAATAAGCCAACACACTACCTACTAGACTACGGCGACTTCGCGCATATCTGTACAGTTTTAATTTTGTATGCCAGTGTCTTTATCGGCTTATTAGACGTCAGACCACGGTTCAAACCCCCGCCAGACATTTTCAACAAAACGAAATGTGAAAAATTTATTTCCTCGGCGACTTCCCCTCAACAAATTTTTGGCAAAAAACTCAGAAAGTAAAAAAAAGGCCTTGAAAAGTTTCTTAACAAAATCTGTCGTTCGGAGACGACCTAAACTATAGGTCCAGCCACAAATGTTGTAATCCTAACTAAAGGTATATTACCCTGAATAAAGATGGATCCTCATGACTACACCTTAGCTAGATATCGTCTGTCATCTGTTGTTTCAAAAGCCAGAACCACTTTATTTTTAATTGATACCAGCAGTAATATTTTCAGTCTCGGGGGGGGGGGGGGGGGGGGGATATGGCTGCGCCTTTCAGTGCAAACATGACAGAAAACAAGTCACTATTACCACATCACTATACCATTGCCTCTAAGGTTCTTGTTGCATTTCAGCCTGTTACCGTATACAATACCCCAAGAATGTCTTACGTCTCCGTAGTTTTTTTTCCTAAGATTTGTTTTAGGTTCGGGAGTTCATGGTTGTTGTTAATCCCATTCCTTTTTTTTCAGAAACCAGCCTTACAATGTCAATCGGAGAAACCCTTCTGGCTCTGGATGGAAGTTGTGAGTAAAGCAGCCGGTTTGAGTTCTCACTTACTTACTTAAATGACAAGTGGCAGGACACAGTACAGTTTGAAGTCGACTCCAAATGACAGATGTTTGAAGCTAGAGTTCAGCAACCAAGCGATGGTTATACGTTTGGATTCATTGCGTAACTTTTACGTACAAATCTGTGAGATTATTAGTACACGCCGTCTAGTAGATAGTGCATTGGCTTATTAGACGTGCGGCCACGATTCAAACCCCCAGGTCAGACATCTTCAACAAAACGATTTCTCTAGCAGATTTCTGGCAAAAAATAAAAACTCTGAGAGTCAAATAAAAATGGCCGCCATGAAAAGTTTCTGAAAATAAACTCGGTGCGGAACGACTTTAAACTGTACATGTCCCAACACTCATGTATAAAAAATTAGCACACCAAGCATAAGTGGTGTGTGAAACTAGGTTATAATCCTGACTGAAGGCTTATAATAAGCAATTATGTATGTATGTATGTATATGTCTTTGATTTATATAAGTCCAAAAAACCCAAATCTGTTATAAATCGTTCCTTGAAAGTGTATAGAGGCCCCATAAAAGATCAAATGAAATCGAATCGCTTGCCTATCCTTGTTTGGATATTAAAATTCCATATGAAAAGCATTTAAATTTTAAAATTATTTTCTATGCTCCAAGCTTTTTTTATGATAATAAAAGGAAAAAATATAGGTTAATAGCGTGCCTCAACAAAAAAAAAAAAAAAAAAAAAAAAAAAAAAAAAAAAAAAAAAAAATTTAAAAAAAATCCCAGAAAAAAAATGTTGAAAAAGTTGAAAAGTGTAGCATAAATATGCAAACATTTGCAACATATTGTTTTTATTACGATTATTTAAAAGGTATACAAACTAGTCAGGTGTCAAGTAGTTGTTGCCATAAAAAAAAACAAAATAAAAAAAGAGCAACGCAAACGACAGAGAGAGTGGGAGAGAGACAGAGAAACAAAATTGAAATTGAAATTGTTTTGAAAATTGTTTTCAACACGCAATACGCCAGAATTTATTAAAATGGACATCGCATGCAAATATTGTATTTATGTCTCTCGTACAAAGTGATACAAACCAAACTGCTCTCCCCTCTCTCTCTATCTTCCAGTCTCTCTCCCGTTCTCTTTTGACTTTTGAAGAGCATTCATTAGACTTTTTAGATCGTATTTCGTTTTTTTTTTTATTTTTTCGCTTTTGTTTTGGTCATATTTTTCAACACACACAATAAATAAAATATTTGCATCGAATAAATCTAGAAAATGGAAATGCTTTTCAATACAACAAATCCAGTCATTCAACCCATCTATTCCAGAGAACACTCAACACGGCAAAATGGCAGCATTAAATAACAAGGAAATGCAGACACAAAAAAAAATTTTTTTTTAAGGGTACAGTAGTAGAAGGGGGGGGGGGGTGTGTGCAAATATGAAAACGCTAGTCAAGTACTGCAGTTTCATTTCAAAAATGTTCAACTTATTTTATGTAGATTTTGATTTTCCCACAACAGTGTCAGATGAAATAGGTCCTTTCGTTCAATATAAGCTAAACATCTGCAGGCTACACGGTGGAAGTGGAACTATCAATCGTGCTACAACGTCACTTATACTTTCTAACAATTCTCAGATTTTGCATCACCCTGTAGTAACATATTAGAAGCAGCCAGCAGCCCTTGCTAATAATAACGGAATAACGCCATTTTGTTAAATCTCTACCTTAACCATTCGAAAATTAGTCATGAGAAATACTCCACAGTCAGTTACGTAATGGCTGTGCGGAAAGCTATGTCTTGCATTGTAGGTCACTAAAATATGTGTGAATTGGCTGTCGTTTAAGTTGTCATTATTCCACGTCTTCCCATCTAGCAGACTTTTCCTCCAAAGTATTGGGTTTTTTGATAACAGCCGAAGTGTTTCATCTTCATGATGCCATAAACACAATAAACGCAATGCCAGCAACAAGTATAGCAATTTTGCAGGCATTGCCTTTAAAATAATCGTTTCCATATATGACAACCCCTTGCATTCTATTTTTGGAGTCGCCCGTAGTCTAAGAAGTTGGTATTGGGTTGTTGGACTAAGGTCTCGTTAAAACCAAAGGCAAAGACCATCTGAGGAACTAATTTAAAAGAAATTTTTCAGTGCGACTTTCCTCTTAGCAGATTTCAGTGCCCGCACAGAATATTGGAAATCCTCTGAGATGACGTAGCATTCTCCTGTTGTTGTTCGTGTACAGATCATCCGTAGTAGTCTAGTAGTTAGTGAGTGCGCTTAATAGCCGTGAGGCCACAGTTCAAACCCTAGGGCAGACATCTCGAACTGAACGAAATGTAAAGAAAATATTTCTAAGGCGACTTACTCTCAACAGATTTCAAGCAAAAACTCTGCGAGTAAATAAAATTGCCAAGAAAAGTTTGAAAGATTTCTCAAAAGGCCGTCGTTCGGAATCGCCTTGAAACTGTAGCTGCCGCCACTCACGTATAAAATTAACACAACAAAACATAAGTGGTGTGAGTAGCTAGGTTGTAATACTGACTCGAGGTGGTACAACTCAACTATGTATGTATGTTTATCCAAAGTGTCTACTTCATGACTGGTGGTGCCTAAAGCATATTAAATTTGATCGATGGCATAGCTTTTGTTGGCTGTGAGAATCCACTACGGTTTGTGGGCTATTCGCATGCACTTATGACTTAAGAAAAGTCCGCAAGAAAATTCTAAAAGAATTAACTCAACGGCCGAACGCATCATCTCCACGTGAATGGCCATGCCCTCAAAGCGCTCGCACAGAATATTCTTTGGCCATGAGATGACGTAGCAATTTCCCGATGTCGTTGGTGTACAGTTCATCAGGCCAAAAATGTTAGTTAACACCGGCTTATAGTGCTCGCCACCGACAGTGATACCCTGGCCAATGTCGTTCTCAAAGCAATGTGGGCACCGCCAATCCAAATTCACACTATAAAGTGGCTTTTTAAGGATGCATTGGACTCTCCTAGACTTTATATGCATTGGCCATCCATTTATTCAGAAAACGGGCTTAGAAAGAAGATTTTTCGATGAACCTCAGGTCAGTTGCCAACTGCTCCAGAGAAAGCTCTTGCAGTGAACATTGTCATTGTGCACGGTCTTTACCTCCAGATCAAAAATGGGCTTAATTTTGTTTGTGCGGCTTCCAATTTCCGCAGAGAATCGACAATGATCGACGTTGCCTAGAAAGAAAGCTCTTGCAGCGAACATTTGTCGTTGTCAATGGTCCTTTACCCAGTGCCAAAGTAAGTTAAATTTTGTTTTGGGGGCCTCCCCGATTTTCACAGAGAATTTCAACAACGATCGATGTTGCCTATTGTCGTTACCTTCAGTTGACTACGTAGGTTTGTTGGAGAAATTCCCAATCACATCAGCAAATTCGACAATAAGCGACGTGACTTGGATTGTGTTGGATTCTTCGCGCACACTCCTCAGGACAGCGGAGATGCTTTAAGTAGATCTTAAGTTTCGTTGCTATACGAACGAATACTGAACCAGGGGTAAAAATTTAACCACCAAATGGTAAATAGTCCTACCGGTAGGACAATTATGGTGATAATAAAATGGCCGCAGTGCACGATCCGTGTGACGAACAGAGTGGCCATTCTGATTTCACAAACCCAAACTGAATGCATGAGAAAACTAATGTGACAGCTGTAGCTTCAATAATATGCTCGTTTTCAACTGTCACAGTACGGCAGCGACTGTTGGAAGAGCAGAAGAATTTTTGTTAATGCAACTATTCGTGCCTCATTTTTATCCATCACTGTTGTTTGGTGATAACATGGCTTTTGAATTTATTTTACCAGTTTTGTATCACAAACAATCTTTTTTTTGATTTGATTTTGTTTTTTTTTTTTTGTCGTTTCAATATCCTTCAGTTTGTCTGAATGATTGTTGAGCGTGAGTTTGTTGCAAAAAAATTTTTATGCTTTCTTCTCTCTCGCTCTCTCTCTCTCTCTCGTTCTCTGCAGTAGAATAACTTCGGTACTTATTTCGAGTGCTAAAATGTAATGAAACATGAAGTTTTATTAAATAAAGTTTGAAGTGATTGGTTAGACTTAATTCTGTGACAGCGACATGATAACAATTATCACTGGAAATAGCAAAAGGAAAACCATCAAAACTATTATGTCATAAGATTTCAACAATTGAAATTGAGAAATAAATGAAGGTATGTATAAGAGGAGTATAAGTGGAGATAACTGGTGGCGGTTGTTTATTACGATACCTAACTTATCCGAAAGTCTGCAATAGTGGTTCATATAAGTCTTGGGTGTTTATCTAGGAAATCTAGAACTTTGTAACCTAGACCCATATTTCTATCAAAAGACTAATAACAATCTAGTAGAGGAAATATCTTTTCATATTTCGTTTAGTTGGATGTTTGACCTGGGGCTTGAACCGTGGTCTCACGTCTCTCACTATTCTACGGCGACCTAATTCAAACTTACATACTCACTTCATACAGTCGTCTGTTGTACGAAATTGTTGACAAACTTAAGCCCTAACCGCGGGTATGGAGCCTATGGCATGGTTAACAGTGAAAGAGCATTCCCCCAAGCCATTTTATCTGCTTGAGATGCAAAGAATATTTACTTGACTACTTACTTAAGTTAGATGAGGATCTAAAGCTCACTTGGGCATGCATAGCGGCCTCTGGAGATGCCACGGTTTGGTTACTTACTTACAGGGAAGTTGAAATCTGCTGTGATTAATCAGGTTGATTAACCTCAAGCTATGAAATCAAGACAAGGTTTCCCAAGTCCAATTTCGCATTCAATTTGAATTTGAAAACATAATTTATCAAGCGATCTATACAAAGACTGCTTTCAAGCATCTAATATCTGCCTTGACAGTATTTTCTGAAAGCTGGCAACTACAATGCCTAACAAGCCTGTTAGGACTTCTCATATGTTTCATCCTCTCGAGTGAAAAGTTAACTTTTGGGTCATCTAAACATTCCATTGTGACTTTGAAGTGGCCAATAAAATTTTTATTACCCTCTAATATAAATAGTTTAGTAGGTAGTGTATTCACTTCTTAGAGGAAAGTAATGGTTCAAAACTCAGCTTAAAAAGTATTTCTTTTTGCAACTTCTCTCCAACAGTTTTTGTCAAAAAAAACCCAAGTAAAGTTTCACAAAAATCTGTACTATATAGTCAATATTAAAGTGTAAGTACGAATTAACAAACACAACATGTATGATTGTGGGCAAATAGGTTGTGATCCTAGCTAAAGAATTGTAATGATCAATTAAGTACGTAAGTACTGAGAATAAAATAAATTGCCATGAAGAGTTTCTCAGAAATCTGTTGTTCGGAGTCAACATTAAACCATAAGACGCATCACTCACGGATGATAAATTTAGCACACACAACATGGTGTGAGAAACTAGGTTGTAAACCTGACTAAAGGGTAAAAATGGACCATTTAGGAAGAACACCACAGGGTAAATATATTTTTATTTCTAATTTAAGGCGCTAAAGAATTCAAACAGGTTGCTATACTTAGGAATTCCATTCAGAAACAGAAGTTTTTCTCGGGTTGATGTTGCAAGGCTGGTATCTGAGAAAAAGATGACCTCAAAGAGATTAACAGCAACAATGAACTCCTGAACATAAAACAAATCTTAAGAAAAAGACTACGACATCGTATGACTCTTAAGGAAATGGTATAGTAATGTTGAAATTATTGACTTGCTTATCGTATGTTTGCAGACTAGCCATAACAGAGACTGAAAATACTAATGCTGATATCAATTAAAAATAAAGATACTGGCTTTGAAAACAGCAGGGACAATCTAGCAGAGATAATCTAGCTAAGCTGTGTAGTCATGAGGATCCACCTCTAATTGGCTAATTTACATCGTGTATATTACCCTGAATGGTGGATAGTATTTCTTTAGTCAGGACAACAACCATGGATGGCGGGTCTAACAGTTTAACGTCGACGACGAAAGACAGATTTTGTTAAGAAACTTTTCATGGCAATTTTTTTTGTACTCCCATAGTAAAAAAGAGAGAGACAGTGGCCGAGAGAAATATTTTTTTCTCGGTATTTCGTTTTGTTCGATTTGTCCGTGCTAAGGTTTGAATTATGGCCATTTGTCTTCTAAGCCTAGACCTAATTACTACATTACACCGACTTTTTTAATATTATCCACCAGATTATAATAAAATTTCAAGCCTTTAAAATACCTCCTGTAGTAAGCCATTGGCTTATGTATATGAGAGTGAATGTGCTTCTAACTAAGTGTGGAATATTTGTGTGCCATTCTTTAGAAAAAGATGTTCTTACAGTTCAATGCTTAGCTTATGTGCAATATTTTCAATGTTCAATATTTAATTGAAAACATTCTTTGAACTCAAATCTCCATATTCAATTACAGAGAACTATTGTTTTTTTTTTTTTTGTTTTTTCGATGCATTTATGGCTTGTAAAAACCGTTCATGGATTTGAACATTTACAGTCCAATTTACATTTCCATTCATAGTGAACATTATTTAAGACCCGATTATACATTGTTTGGAAAAAAAAAATGAATCCTGAAATCCATTCATTGCCTGATGTGACTGACTATTCAGCACTGGCAGTGCAATACATCGAACAAATCCTTTAAAAGGTTTTTTTTTCCTTTGCCGTCAATGACTACAAATAAATGGCAAAATATATGAAAGAAAGGCACACCGAAATAAATAAATAAAGAAGTGCTTATAATAGTTTGGGGGGGGGGTGGGTGTGAGGATGGCGTATAATGGTATTAAAACCAAAATAATTTTTTTTTTGTCGCTCATGTTTTAACAATAACTCAACGAGGGTATGCTGTACAGTAGTAGCTAAGCCTGCAATCAGTCAAAAAGATAGACTGACAGGGTACCAGCTAGACAGTCAATCATTTAAGCTCACTCTCTCTCTCTTTCTCCCTTTCTTATTCAGCCATTGAACCAGCCATTCAGATTTTTTTAATCATCAGTCTCCATATCAATTGTGCGATGATGGATGGCTAGCAATACTGAATTATTTATAAATGAACTGACGTCATCTGTGTGACGTAAATAAATAATAATAAAAAATACAAATACAAATAATTAAAATAAAAAGAAAATAAAATAAAAATTTTTCGAAGCCTTATAAGAGCTGCAGATTATTTTAAACGTCAAATAAACCGCACTACGCCTAGTAAAGCTTCATTGGTCACCTTTACATGGTGAGATATCCTCTACTTAATTAATTCAATATTACAACCATTTAGCCTGGATTGCAACCTAACTTCTCACACCATCCATGTTATTAATTTTATCCCTTAATGGCGGAACCTACTGTTTAATGGCGTCATCGAAAGACAAATTTCTTGAAAAACTTTTCTTTACAATTTTATTTTACTTTCATGGGTTTTGCTAGAAGACTTACCCATTTACTTAATTGATCATTGCAACTCTTTAGTTAGGATTACAACCTAGTTTTTCACACCATCCACGTTGTGTGCGTTAATTACTTACATGATTGGCAGGATCTGTATTTTAATGTTGACTTAAAATGACAGATTTTTGAGAAACTTTTCATGGCATGTTTGCCAGAAGACTGCTAGGATGAAGATATCCTTTGGCATACTTTTTAAGCTGGGGTTTTAACCACGATCTTCGGTCCAATAAGCCGATACCCTACCTTCTAAACTAGCTATATGTCGGGTATTACAGAGTTGTATTGGCCACTCCAAAGTCACAATGGAATGTTTAGTTGACCAAAAAGTTAACTTTTCACTCAAAAGGATGAAGCATATTAGAAGTCCTAAACGGCTTGTTAGGCATTTTAGGCACCGGCTGCCAGAAAACACTGTTAAGGCAGATATTAGATGCTTGAAAGTAGTCTTTGCATAGGCCACTTAATAAATAATGTTTTCAGCTTAAATTGAACTCGAAATATAGCCTGTGGGAACCGTTTCTGATTTCTTAGGTGGAAGATATTTTTCACTCTGAAGCCCTAGTGAATCACATCAGATTTTATCTTCTCTGTAAGTAAGTAACCAAACCATGGCATCTCAAAGGGGTGTTATGCGTGCTCAAGTGAGCTTTGGTATCAAAGCTAGCACTCCAATCTAACCTAACTTATGTACGTAGTCAAGTAAATTAACTTTGTATCTCAATGCTATTTGACTGTTAAGCATGTCACAGACTCTATGGCTATGGGTTATTCTACAGTTTGGGGTTTGGTTTGTCAACAATTTTGTACACCAAAGGAAAGTGAAAGAGGTTTTGTAAATGCAGGCTTTTCTCTGTTTCCACCGGGTAAGTGTTACAATTCCAATAAAACCAAGAAACATTCGAATAGGATTTGAATCCCTGAACAATAAAGCCTTCGAAGCCATAATTATTATGCAATTACCCAGGAGTTTGCAACAAAAACTTGTGCATTTATTTCCATCATTTTCCCAAAATGCCATTAATGGCAGATGAAAATGCCTATTTTCCACACTAAATTTCCATTAGAATTTTAAATTTTTTTTTAATTTTTTCATTCTCCTGCCATTTATGCGGGTTAATTTATGCCAGAAGTTTTTAATTTCCTCTGTTACCTCACATATAAACAATTATACGTTAACGTTATCGTTACCGTTACCGTTAAAATTGTGCAAAATGACTTTGTCGTTTGTACTGGTCTCGGTCGGTGTAACGGGCTTGTGAGGAAATATTGTCTACACATGTATAGCAGAGCTAGAGAGCTAGAGAGAGAGAGTGTAACCATCATAAATATTGCAGCTACTGACCCAAAATCAAAAAATCTGTTTTTAATTAAGCTTATATTGATGACTCTGACATGACATGTCGACCATGATGATGATGATGATGATGACGATGACGATGGGACATGTGGATGAAGATGTGAATGAAGATAATGATGATGATGTTGTTGTAACGTATATTTCATTTTATCTTTTGTCATGTTTAACCAAATTTTATTCTCATCATATGACATCAATGGCATGAGTAATCAGATTTCGTAATTAGTTCAGAAATGCACCACACATTACCGTTAAAGCTAGAGACAAAGAGAGAGAGAGAGAGAGAGAGAATAAGAGAGCGACAATCTGTATTTGCTAATGTATCGTATATGAGTACATGAACAAAAGACAAGTAAATATGCACATACCCCAAAAAGGAGCATGTTTTAGTGGAATTGTTATGATTATTAGGGTTGTCGTATAAAACCATAAGAGAATAATGGAACATTAAAAATACTCAGTGCTCAGTATTGCCCAAAAGATTTTATTATTACAGTTTTACTCTTTTACTTTGATTCATTGGCTAATGTACTTTCTATCTATTTATACTTCCTTTATTTTAGGTCTGGCAACACTTTCTTTAACTTATGGTTGATTTGTTATTGTAATTTTTTTGTAATCTTGAAATACACAGTTTTTGTTCATAATTATTGCTCAGGTTGTATCAGATTTCATATTAAATAATACAAATCATCATAGTTTAGTAGTTAGGGAGTAGGGTGTTTTAAGTTTATCAATTCGTGTGGTGTTGTGAATGATTTAAGGAGGAGATTGGCAGTTTGCATCCAACGTAGTGTGAAGGCCTGGACCTTAATTGGCGCTCAGTTGAAAGAGAAGCGATTTATTCATAGAGTAGGAATCTGGACAAGCTAGGCTAGGACGACTGAAGTGGTGGGTAAACAAATATGAATTGAGGTACTAAGTCGCCGTGGGTAGTGTATAGTAGGATCAAGACCCCCGGTGGTAGACATCTCTCAGACAAAACGAAAAGAGAAACAATATTTACTTCGGCAACTTTGCTGCTTTGCAGATTTCTGGCCAACATCTTTGAGAGATCAAAAGTAGAAATGGTGTGCACATGGGAAAAAGTTTGCTCAGAAAAAAGGTCTGTCATTCCGGGTGTATTGAGCTTTAAACTGGTGAGGGGTCCCCGCTTTTTTCATGTATAGAATTAAAACACAACACAGACATGAAGTGTTTGTGAGGAAGTAGGGTTGTAATCCTGACTGAAAGGATTGTATGACCCAATTGGGGATGAACGTTGATTACAAGAAGGAGTATTGCTGTTTCCAGGTTCAAGTGAGAACCTTTAAAGTCACTCGTAGATTTTGTTACGACGTGTAGTAAGGCCTTCTTCAAATTCATAACCCCTTGGAGTCGAGGAAATATGGTATGGCAGACAATGGAAAGTGAGTGGCATTTGATTCAAGCTCACTGCTGATGAGAGGTACCGATGCCTCATATTCAAAACTATCGAATGGCGTTTCTACTTCGGTTTGGCTCTGGCCAATGAGGGAAACTGGTTGACATATAGCTGGGTGACAGTAGTCCAAGGGCTAGTGAATAGTGGTTACTGTATCATTGCCGTGCGCTGCGACATGTGTCGTAATTTCGGACAAGAAGGATGGCAGGAGTTGGATGTGGTTTGTGTTGAGAGCCACTGGTGGTGTGGTGAAGTTAAGACGAAGCCTTTACAGAGGAAAAGAGTGCGTTAACGGGATCAAATTGCGAGGGATCTCGGTGAGCCAGTTCATGATTATCTTCAATTGCGAGGATGACCATGCCGCGTGGCAAATCGCTGGTGCAGGAATTATACAATGTGGCTTCAGCTTGCTATGGAGATACAAGTAGACACCGTTCTGTTGAAACAACATCTGCAGTTTGTGGAATTCAGGACGAGAAAAAGACGTGGAATTCATCAGGCTTATGGTGCTCTCCTTGTTGGAACAATGGATGGAGCGCGTGGCTAAGTTGTGGCATTCCCAGAAAGTGTCATAAGATTGAGCGATGAGGGGCTGACATTACAAGAAAATCCATTACCAAACAGTGAGTTTCTTGGGGATTGCTTTTGTATGCTTCTTGAATGTAGTTGTCCGTGACCAAATGTAAATAGATTCGGGATTAGAGAGGCCTGAGGGTCAGGCTGAGCCCTGAGCGCCAGTTTAGTTAACCACCCCAGTAGGCCCAAAGTAGCACTACAAAAGTCAACGCGTGTGGTTGTGGGTGTGGTTCGGAGTAGGGGCGAATACGACTGGCTTAGCTGTCTGTACCTTGTACACTCTCACAAAGGGAAGGGCGTTGGTTTTCGGCAGATGCTTGAAGTGTCTTCGATGTACGGAGGGTGTGGTAGATGTATTATTCGAAAGTCTATTTGAACTGCAATACGCCTAATGCAGACTTTGTTTTAGGGGAAATCAAGGTGGATGAACGAATCACATCCTCCTCCTTCGTTCAGGTATGGATATAGCAAAGACAGAGGCTGGTTACGGTTGCCTCGGATGGTATATCCATGATATAATTTTTGGACAATTGAGTTGCGATGTTCAGCAGCATAAAAGGATTGTATGCACGCTTGTTGTGTATGTGTATGAAAAGCTATTTAAGTAAATGTATTTTACACTATATAACATTAAAACACCCACACCCATACACTTACACTTACACTTACATACACAAATATATACATAGACAATGAAATCAATGAGCATATGAAAATTTACACCAACATTTCAATTACATGCGACAAATCTATGCAAATTAACCACAATTTGCAGTTAAAAGCTGCAATCTGGGTTTATAAAGGCATTGGAGACGTTATGGAGAACGGGAATTCTTTAAAGAAAATATTGGCTTAGGTCATGTGTTACATGATAGAAATCTAGGCCTCAGAACTGAGAGCAATACAGGCAGTTTTGGATGTATTGAACTAATAGTTGTGAGAAAAGTTCATGGGATTTTCAGGGAATTACAAACAAGTTACATGGATAAGGCCAATACTGTACGTGTCATAATAGTACAATCCACAGAATCGCGGTCTCCGGACTCTCAGAGTAAACTTGCATAATGAAAGTGATGTTTTGTAGATGATCCCTTGCCACCCAAAGTGTTTCTGTTGACTTGTCTATGATACCGATCGACTCTCTTGGTCTAATGAGTCAATGGAAGCAGATCACCATGGGAACATGTTCCAACACAGATGGCTCTTGAGAGTCTGCATAGTAGAACCAAAACTAAACATCTGGTAGGCCATCTATTGGTTTAAATTTAAACCATATGGGATATTTCCAATCTGGCAATACTTATGTCATTCTATTCTGTCACCAAATCCATGAATATTATCCCCACTGAACATAATGAATTGATTTACGCTTGAGCAACATTGCGTTTCATTGGAAATTTATTTCCAAAACAAAAACAATTGTCGATTGGAAATTGCATGAAAATGTCGTGCAAAATTTGGTCAAAATTTGGAAGGACGAATAGTGTCCCCTTTATACGCAGGTTTACTGTTAAAGTTGGTGAAACTGGTTTCATTGTTGATATGCCATGACGTGAGCTTGCTCGTACTGTATGTACGCACGAAAATATCAAAGCTGTGGCTGAGAATGTGCTTCAGAAGCTATCAACATCAGCTCATTATCGTTCTTAAGAATTTTCGAATTTAGCGAAGAGACCTTGGTATGACGCCCTAGAAAGTTCAATTGGTTCAAGAGTCGAAGCCGCATGACCATACGCTTCATTTTCGCTTCGGTAGATGAGCCAACGAGAAACTGCATGATGATGTTGATTTTGCCACAAGAAAATCTTCTTTTCGGAAAAAGCTCAATTTCATTTTGGAGTGTACGTTATTCTAAGCAAAGGTTCCGTATTTGGGGCTCAGAAAACCCACACGTGGTCTTACAGAAGCCAATGCACCCTTAAGGAACGACTGTTTTGGTGTGGCTGTTTGAGCGGAGGGATCATTGGACGAAATTTCTTTGAAATGAGGACGGCGCAACCATTACGGTCAATGTAAACATCTATCGCTTTATGATAACCGTTGTTTTGTACCCGCTCTTCATGGTATTGATGTGAATATTGGTTGATTTCAACATTCTGATGCACCTTGTCACACATCCTCAAGCCAATATCAATTTATTGCGTCCAACGTTTGATGCCGTTTTTGCATTAGGCGAAATGGTGATGTCAATTGGTCGCAAGCTGTTTGAAGCTGTGATTTGATATCGTGCTGTTAACGATGTTTTGGTTTCAACAGCATGGGTGCAACTTGCCACAGATCTCATGCCACAATCGATATATTGCGTCAAATGTTTGACGGCCGTTTGCATTAGACGAAATGGTGATGACAATTGACGGCCAGCTGTTGAAGCTGTGATTTGGTATCGTGATGTAAATGATGTTTGGTTTCAACAGCATGGGTGCAAATTGCCAGACATCTCAGGCTGCAATGGATTTATTGCATCAAACATTTGCTGGCAGTTTAATTAGCCTAAGTGGTGATAACAATTGGCTGCCAAGAAGCTGGGATTTGTTACCGTTGGACTATTTTCTGTGTGGTCGCCATTAAAGAAAAGTATTATGCCAACAAACCAGAGACATTTAAGCATTTGAAGGCCAACATTGGTGATGCCATTGACGAGATACGACACCATACGCACGAAAAAGCATACGAAAATTGGCTCGCTGGAATTAGGTACTGCGAGGCCGTGCCGTGGCAGCCATATGAATGAAATAAGATTCCATTTCGAAGCGGATCAAATTGTACTTCACAACAAACTTAAAAAATATTTAATGTTGGCATCAAATAAATCAAAATCTCTTCTGAAATTGGATCAAGGTATTGGAAAGACTAAAGTCGAAGCCCTCAAAAAATTCATAGCGTATGAACCTCTATTTTCCAGTTAATGTTCTCGTAAATATTCCAAACAGTTTATCACAGCCAGCATCTATCGATTGTTTTCAGGAGTAACTGCAGTTTACAGTACAACGGAAAGACTTCGTGAAAGTAAGAATTTGAAGGCAATTACAGTTTTACACATGCTCCTGACATACATACCTCAGCTTATGGAATATTGGACTAGGCAGACACGCCTATATATCTCCGGTTTCTAACGGTTTTATGGTTAAACGTTTTCAGTGATTATCGTATCGCTGTGCATTAATTGTAGGGTATTTGGTACAATTTTTTCGTGCTAATTTTAAAATGTTATTGCTTTAGTCGTCATTAAAGCATTGTGTGTAGAAGTTTTTTTTTGTTTTGTTTTTTTTTATTGTTGTTTTTGGGGATTTTATTTTATAACAACTTGACCAATCGATAAACTACAAATACTACATGAAATTTAGGAAATTAAAATGACATCACACATCTAAAAACATATAAAAACTAAACTAAATACACACACACATATACGCACACACACAACATATATATATATATGGGCGTGTATTAGTTTATACACTTGACGCAAACATGCATACAACAACGCATGTGGATATAAACGCATACATGCATATGTAATTAGAGAAAAAAAAGGTTATGCTTTAACGACAAGCAAGCAAGCAAGAGAGAGAGAGCAAGAGAGCGAACAGGAGAGAGTGTACGTGAGTGTAAGCCATTTAATGGTTCTGTCATTCAATTTCAAACTTATTTTAGACCACGTATACGTATAGTTTTTTTTTGTTTTTTTTTGTATTTTTAGTGAATTTAAGCATGTATTTGTATATTTTAATGAGTTATTTAATATATGTGTGTGCTTGTGTGTGTGTGTGTAAGTGTAGCAAATGACAGAGTAAATGTTGTTGAAGGTTTAATAATAATATTGGATAGGAAATTAAGGAAATTCATTGTGTTGTATTGTGTGCTTTAGACACAGAAGTGATTTGTAAAGTTAATTAATATATAAAATCACTTTAAAATTAAACGCTTAACATTGCCGGTGGTGATGGTGGTGGCATTAATAAAATTTAGATTTTTATCACATACATACATATACATACGTACGTACCACAAGCATACATATATGTATTGGCTTACGAACAGGAATAATTTCTTATTTGAGTTTATAAAAGTTTCACTTTTTCTTTTTCAAACGTTTTTTTTTAATTCCCTCCTCTGCTCTTCTTTCCATTTCCATTAACTAGATCCTGGAACGTATCGTATCCAGGCTATTTGAAAATGAATCAACCACAAGCCGCAAATCATATTGCCGCACCACAAAACGCACCAAACAAGTCAATTGTAATGACTTCTCCTTGGCTTCTGCAAGACCACGTGTGGCTTTACAAAGCCCCAATTTCAATAATTTTGCTTATTAACTCATCCCCCATAATGAAAATGAGCTTCCTCCGAAAAGATAATTTTTTGTGGCAAAATCAACATCATCGTGCAGTTGGTCCAGTTGGAATACCGTACCGTACCGTAATCAACGCAAGATTATACGATAGGAGGCCTAAAATTTCAAGCGCGATCAATTCTTTGACTCTGATACCAGATGGACCCTCGGCTGATAGACCATTACATGGGTTTTCATGCGAGACTGTCTTGATTTAATGAATCCAGGAAGCAGTTGACACTGGGAAGGCACGAATGACTCTCAATATAAAAATAGGACGACATTTGGTCTCCTCATGGAAGGACCACTAAACCAAACTATATATCCGGCTGATGGACCACAATGTGGTGTTTCATGCACGAATGTCTTGGTTTAATATATCCATGGAGTAGATAACCTTGGGAATTTGTTGCAACATGTACGATTCTATACATATAAGCAGAAAGGCATTGGGTCTTCTTATGGAAGGACACTAAACCAACTATATGTCCAGCTGAAGGACCAAAATACGGTTTTTCATGCACGACTGTCTTTGATTAAATGAATCCAGGGAGCAGATGACCCTGGGATTCTTGGCGGCCAGTTGACAAATCTATTCGGCTAATTAAACTGTCAGCAAATGTTTGACGCAATAAATCGATTGGCATGAGATGTCTGTCAAATTGCATCATCCTGTTGAAACCCAATATCGTTCACATCAATACCATGAAGAAAGGGTACAAAAGAAATCGGTTATCATGGCGCGATAGGTGGCTCCATTGACTTTAATGGTTGCGTTGTCCTCATTTTTAAAGAAATATGAGCAAATGATACCTCCGCTCCACAAGCCGCATCAAACAATCACTCAAAATGGCTTCTCATTAGCTTCTGTAAGACGACGTGTGGGTTTTCTGAGCCCCTAATATGGCAATTTTGTTTATTAACACGTACCCACCAACATGAAAACGAGCTTCATTCGATTTTCATTGATTTTCTTATGGTAATATCAACATCAGCATGCAGTTTCTCGTTGCCTCATCTAGCGAAAGGAAAATGAAGCGAATGGCTATGCAGCTTCAACTCTTGAACCAATTGAATTCTGAAAGGCGTCATACGGAGATCTGTGCGATGTCAACTGGTGCGTGAAATACTCAATTTTTCAGAACGCTGATGTTGATGGATTCTCATGCACATTCTTAACCACTGCTTTGATATTTTCGGGTGTACGCACTGTACGAGCATGATCCCATCTAGGCGCTTAAACAATGAAAACAATTTGACGAACTTCAGCAATAAATTTGCTTGTACCGGACGCTGTTGGTCCTTCCTTGTGAGCAAATTTTGTACGACATTTGCGATGCAATTCTCGACCACGATGACTTTGTTTTAGAAATAAATTTCCAATGAATCGCAATGTTGCTTCAAGCATAAATCGATTCATTATGTTCAGTGGGGATAATATTCATGAATTTTGTGACAGAATAGAATGACAGAAGTATTGCCAGATTGGAAAATATTCCATATGTTTAAATTTAACCCCAATAGATGCCCAGCGATATAGAATTTTTTTTGAGGTGCCCTTACATAGGGGGAATAAATTAACTGTCAACAGCCAGTAATAGGCATTCGTTAAACTGAAGAAAAAGTTTCTTTTTTTTCAATGATTTTCTTTTTATTTACCAATTTCCATATTAAGGAATATAGCCCTCCTTGGAATCCTCTGAGTTATAATAATTTATTGTTACGGCAACTAGAAACTCATGTTCAATATATCAGATAAATTTCTCATAATGAAGTGATCTGGTTTAACCCACAAATGGCCTTTAATGAAATCATGTCATAATATAACTAATATACATGTATGCGAGTATGTTTATGGCAATTTCATGTATACATTATAGCTCTTCTTCTCTTCTCCTTGAGAGAGAAAAAAAGAAGAAAGAGGAAACCAAGAAGTAGTATTGAAGTAAAAATATCAAAATCCATACATAAACAGATCATCCTTGTGATATTAAAATGGGTAACCTTGAGGAATTCAATTAACTGTGCTCATCAAGTTGAGTAATTTGTAAAGCTAAGGATAAACGTAGACGGATGACTGTCATGTCTATGGTATTAGATAAGGAAGAGAAGAGAAAGAAACGTAAAACGGTATGCATATGGAAACGGAAGTGAAGATATTTATTTAAATTGTCTTGTCTTGTATTTGAGAAGATAATTTATGATTGAAAACGATACTTGGAACAATTTAATCAGAGGCGTAGATGGGTTGCTGTATAAACAAGACAAGCTATGGATTGATAGGGTTCGAGAACTCTATCATGATCTATTGGCAGCTTCGAAACTAAACTGTAAGTCCCGCACTCATGTATGAAGAATAATACACTCAACATAATTAGTGTAAGAAGCTAGGTTGTAAACCTCGCTGAAGGCTTGTAATGACCAATTATGTATGGTATGTATGTGAGTGGTTAAATCCTTCATAAATTCCTGTTCCTACAGAGCAAAAACACTCCACCGACAACATATTACGCCTCAGAACTTTAATTTAGTATAACTTAGCGGAGTGGTTTGAAAGCCGCGTAGCAACTCTGGACTCTAACTGGATGCAGCATAGTGATCAAGATCACTTGTTCATTTTATTCCCTTCACAGTTTTGCAATTGCGCTGAGTACACAAAATTAATGCAAGCGTGCTATACATCGCCATACAAAACCCCCCCCCCCCTGAATCGTATTGAAAATGACGAATGCTGATGAATGATGATGGTGTGAGACATCAAAACGTTGCGGCATATTTTATGGCAAGAATCTCAATGTTTCAGGTAAAATATTCCACAGTTGCAAGAAAGACATTCCAGAGGAGAGGAATGATATGAATAAGCAAGTTTGTAAGAACCACAGATAATTCAACAGAAAGTATGATTGGTACACCTAAGGAGAACGCACAATCATCCTGCTTCATGCCTTATGTGCATGCCAATTGTTATTGCGAAGTCCATATGTCGATCGAACGCTAATAGCTGCCTTCTTAGCTATTCTCTTTTGATACTTCGTTTACATATGTTGTCGACCCTTTTGTATGACCACTCTTGCCATCTGTTACCACAACATATTTTACTTAGAAGCGCATCTCTAACTTGGTACATGTTCCATAAACCTTGCAAACACGAACACTTATATATACGACAATTTTGTTCGTTCTGACAAGGCAAAATACTTTGGAGTTCGTAAAAGGAAAACGAACAGCAGGAAGTTTGATTCGTTACTTGCAAGATAATATCCAGAATGCTCTGGCATACTCTAGCCCTATATTTTGACTCTTAGCAAGGACTTCAACCAGTCGGCTTCGGATTTTAATTACTCGCACTACAGCTATTGTAGGAAATGTTTAGAAGATGAAGATCGAGAATGTACCACACTATGTAAATAGCGCGGCTCCAATTGTTTTCAGGAACTTAACTGGCAGACAGACTGATTTGCAAAAGAACAATATAACATGCCAGGGCCGTAAGGCCTTCAAGCTTCACCTACCATAACTTCCTTTCAAAACCAAAGTCCTTAGATGGCAATGTGACAGCAATTTGCCTTCTTTCAAGTGTAATAAACAGGGCGTTGAGTAGAAGTAGTATAGGACTGCGGACAATAGGATGGATGACAGAGGTTCTATATACGCTATCTGCTCAGTTAGATATACGCGTGGTAATAAAAAGGTTCCATGGTTTTAATACAGGCTTGGACAGGAAACCAATGTCTCTCGCAGAGTTTCGGTCCATTGCATGCATACATACCTTCAGTCAGCATTACGAACAAGCTTCTCACACCGCTTATATTGCGTGTGTGTTAATTTAATACATGAGTGGCGGGACAGGGCATATAATTCGAACGACGGATTTTAAGAAACTTTTCATGGCATTTTTTATTTGACTCTCAGAGTTTTTTTGCCTGAAATCTGTTGAGAACTGCTGGGTTTGAACCGAGGTATCACGCAATTAATCCAACATACTAGTATTAAACTACAGTGACTAGGCCCATTGTCCTATTCAAAATTAATATTCAAATTGGTGAATCAAGCATTCACCAAAGTAAAAAGAATTTGAGCTGATGTAGCAATACTCTCTAATTCTCCTTAGATCCACAGGTTATACAGAAGTCATGCAGAGAGAATGCTTAGTAGGACAGTGACCTGTCAGAATGTCCCTTGTGATATGAATAGCCATGGCAGAAGAGTAGTTGTCTTCTTCCTCAATTTGTCTATACTAGTTCAACAGACTGTAGCAATATTTCTGGAGCCTTATAGCTGCCAACATAATTGGGCCACCCTGTGAAGCGAGCATTGACTAACCAGTTTAATCGAAGAATTAGAACTTCAGTGTCCTGTAACTTTGTGAGAGTTTGTGATATTGGTAATGTGTTTGAATGCAATTTCCAATTTCCCTTGATGTCATTGAAACCATATATGGATTACCCTTTGAATGATTCCAAACTTTCCTGAAAAATCACCAGTTTTTATAGGCGAGAACGAACATCAGGATCAAGTTTCTTAGGTGCTTAATCGTAGCTGCCGTAGACAAATACATTAAGAGAGTTTCAGGGAAAAGCTTACCTCCTAACTAACATTTTGCCGGCTTACTTCCCGGTCTGCTTCGAAAACACTGCAGAGGTCGCCCTACGGTGTCTAGAATTTTAGACCCTTAAAGATCCTTGCTAGCGGATTCTCCGTATCTTCTTACCAGGTGCCCGTAGTTGAAAAAAATCTCCTGGAAATGAGTAGTTAAGTTAGAAGAAACGTTCCATGCATGCATGAACTTTCTTTTAAAATTTTTTTTTTGGTTTTCAATGCATGGAAGATTCTATTGCAGGACTTCTTTATGTATCAAAGCCAATACGTTACGTTGTTAATGGACAAACGAAAGCTAGTTTTTCCTGTTCATTATCATAATTAGAGTTGCTGTTTCTGCTCCCTAGTTCTAGCTTAGTAAGCGAACTCATAGCTATTAGTTTATGGGGATCACTTTTAATTAAAAAAAATTCCAATGACAAGTAAAGAGAATGTGGTAGACTTGTACGAGCTTTATTAATACGATTAAAATTTTTTCCACTCAATCACTTAAATAGTGCCTGAAGATGAATACATATTGTACGGTATTCTAATGTCTATTGATCTGTCAACTTCTAGAACTGGTCCTTGACCTGTAAATGTTATTTTTTTTACATTTTTCGTGGCCTTTCTTTGGCTATAATTTGCAGTAGAGTCCCCGTATCTCCTTACCAGGTGCCCCGTAGTTGAAAAATGTTGAGAAATGTTTCATGCATGACTTCTTTAGGTATCAAAGCCAATACGTTACATTGCTAATGGACAAACGAAAGCTAGTTTTCCTGTTCATTATTTAAATAAAACTTTTCCGGAAAAATAAAAAACGAGAAAAATGAATCCAATTTGCAAGAGTTATTCAACCATCAGCCAAATGCTCAAGTGCATCACATGAATGCAGAGATGAATGAAGAGAAGTTGAAACAAGCAAAAGTTTTATTTACTGCAACCAGTTGACATGTTGCGAATAAAAAAAACTTTCTTTTTGTGAAAAAAAAGCATAAATTTATTGGTTCAATAGTTTGTAATTTACTATGCTTTTGAATTTACAAAAAAAAAAAAAAAAAAAAAAAAAAAAAAAAAAAAAAAAAAAAAATTTTGAAACAAATTTTTTTTAAAATTTTTTTTGGCCAATACTACTCGTAAGTACTGTTTTTAAATGTTTTAATGATGAGTTGTAATAAAGTTTGTGTACGGACGAATGGTAATAAAAAAAACTCCTTTTTCCTTGTATGAAAAGGATAATCTCTGTGTCAATACAAATGTACGTGCAGACCCTGTGCCATGAGTCAAAATAAAACAAAAAACCGAAACTTATTTATTTAAATTATTTTGCATGTGTGTGAGTGTAATATACACACACACACACACACACACTTTTAAAAAACATAAATACATAAATCTCCGATGATAAATACATTTGTACATACACAGTCAAAGTATTAATGTTCACATATTTACTCATAAAAAATCAAACTTATTCATTGCAATATTAACATTAGGGCAGTACATATTAAACGATACGAATTTAGGGCTATGTAGTCCAATATATTGTTAGTTTTTTGCCCATTAAAACCGAATATTTAATGTGGAATTGAAATATAATAACTCCTTAGCTTACTTAATCAGTTTTAACAACCCTTTAGTCAGGATTACAACCTAGTCTTTCACTCTACCCCTATTGTGCATCCATGATTGGCTAAAACTATAGTTTAACGTCGACTCTGAACTACAAATTTTATAATGGTTTCCTTGGTTCGAAGACCATGCTGAGAGCAGTCGCCAAAGGAATTATGTTTTCCTTACAATCTGTTTTGTATGAAATGTCAGAGCAAGGGTTTGAACCACAGCTGGTTTGAACATTGGCTTTCAGTGCTTCAACAATGCATGCTCACATACATAAGTGATCATTATATCCCTTTCGTTAGGATTAAGATCCAGCTTCTGACATCAGTTATTGTTGTGTGTTTTAATTTTATACATGACTGGCGGGGCCTACAGTTTAAAGTCCATTCCGTCCCACAGATTTTTGAGTAAGTTTTCGTGGCAATTTTTATTTTTCCTCAGAGTTTTGCGGAGAGGCAGTCGCCAAAGAATATTTTTTTAACATTTGTTCGAGATGTCTGAAGAAAGGATTTGAACCATAGGTGGACCCACAGTTTAAAGACCATTCCGACCGACTGATTCTTGTGTAAGTTTTCATGGTAATTTTATTTTTTATCAGAGTTTTTGCCAGAAAGGCAGTCGCCACAGAAATATTTTTTTAACATTTGTCTAAGTAAGGATTTGAACCACAGGCGGTTTGTATATTAACTTCCAATGCTTCAACAATGCACACATACACACATACATAAATGGTCATTACAACTCTTCAATCAGGATTAAGACCTAGCTTTTCCCATCACTTATGTTGGGTGTGTTAATTTTATACATGAGTCTCGGGACCTGCAGTCCATTCTGACCTTTTTGTGTAACTTTTCATCGCAATTTTATTTTTTCTGAGAACTTTTGCCAGAAATCCACTAAGAGGATGTCGCAGAAGAAATATTTGTCGATAATTCCTTTTGTTGGATATTAGATGGGGCCTGTACCGTGGCCTCACGTCTAATAGACTAAAACACTATCTACTGAACTACCATGACAACTTCAACAATGCCTAAACAGAACTCTATCACTTGAATAGTGCCTGAGAATGAATACATATTGTACGGTATTCTAATGTCCATTGATTTGTCAACTTCTAGAACTTGACATTGACTTGTAAATGTTATTTGTTTACATTTTTTGTGGCCTGTCTTTGGCAATACTTTGCTAAAACACCATGAACAAGCAAAGACAACGATATGCGTGCGTTAAATGCCCAGCGTAACAAATTGGCAAGTGATGAAGGCCATATCTGGATGAGAATGGATACGTGAGCGAACGAAACTGTTGAATGATGATGTTCGATTGCTGATCGATTTACATTTATGTGGGAGCAGTATTGGCTAGGCGATCAATGTTAATGTCGAGCACTAAAGCTCGATGAATGCCAACTTTTTTTGTGGCTAGAATGCTAGAATTGGATGGTCTATACACCATTCGACTAGTAGGATGCCGTTACGTTCAAACAGGCAGCTGAAATTATAGTGAATATTTTATATAGCATTGAAAATGGCATTCTCTAGAAGAGGTGTTGTAAGCTGACCACCGAAATTATGCAGTTTGACCGCGTTAGAATTATTTCATTTGGTTCGAAGCTATCACACAGTGGCCCTTGAAGCCAACATAACCCATGTCAAATGGATCAAATTCAGCCTGTTTTTTTTGGTGCAAGAGTCAGGGAAAATTGAAAAATTTTTTCTGTCCACAACTGATATTGGATATCGAGAAACAAGGATACGAGTTATTCAAATCTTTGTGGCATACATACATAATTGGTCATTACAGCTTTTCAGTCAGGATTACAACCCAGGTCCCCACAGCACTTATGTTGTGTGTGTTAATTTTAAACATGAGTGGCGGGGCTTACAGTTGGAAGAAGACAGAAGAATGACGGATTTTTGAGAAACTTTTTCAGCGAAATTTAGTTTTCTCGCAGGGTTTTTATCAGAAGACTGCTGAGAGGAAGTCGCCTAAGAAATATTTTTTCAGATTTCGTTTTTGTTGCATTGGTCTGACATGGGGTTTGAAGCATGGGTGCACATCTAATAAGCCAGCATGCTACCTACTACGGCGATTTCAGGCAAATCTTTATTAGTCTTCCCAAGAGAGACTAAAATGCCTTCAACCAGGGAATACTTCAAGGTTGCACCTTAAAACCGAGCAAAGGACCTCCTCCCTAATAAACTTTTTATTTCATTTACAGGAATACGATTATGAAAGTATGAATGAAAAAAAAGAACTTTTTTGCATATGAAAGGAAACATAAGCCATTGAATGCAATCATATTGCGTATATTTCAGATCATATTTGTTCCATTATGTTGTCATTTAACCTTTTTTTTTCCCTCCATTTTTCTTATTCTTTTGTTAAAAATTTCATGATAAATTTGAATTTTATGTGTGTGTGAATGGAAATAAAATTTTTAAAATCTCTACGAGATTTCCATTTCCATTATGTCTCTACTTCAGTTAGTTCTTTGCTTTTGTGTGTCACTTTAATAGCTTCACGTGTGTGGAAAGGGGATGAGTCCTTATTTCAATAAGCTGCCGGGTACTTATAGAGAGGTTTTGTCTTTAATGGCCACTGAAAAGAAGGATGCCAGTAATTAATATCAGGAAGTATTTTTTAGTGATTCAAAGTGTCTTAAAATTGATAGAAGGGTGTATGCCTTTACAAATTGGCAAATTGTTCAAGAAAGTTCAAGATTTGTATCACCCACCCTTCACGCTCATAATTACTACCCCAAGCATATCATGCAATACTTCTTCAGATGCCATAAGTATTTATTTCCGTGTATTGCCTTTAAATGCAAATTAAAGGCTTTAAATCAAGGCGCACAATGATTATTGTTTCCCTGTTCAAGTAATTACAAGCTTTTGACAGTAAATTTATGCACAATATAAGCGTTAAGCACCCTCTGTGCACGTTAAGCAAATAAATTAAAATTTTTTTTTTTTTAAAGAAAATGCAAATATTTCAGCAGGAATTTTAAAAAATGACATGAGTGGGGTGCTGGCATTTAACACACAAATATTCGAACAAAAATGTGTTTCATTTGGGATTTTAGGGCATTCCTTTCATGGTTTTGTAAAACTAATAAGTCAAATGGCTAGCAGCTCCTTCCCCACGATTCTCCTGAACCGATCGTGTCCATGATTTTGGAAATACAAAAAGTTAAGAATTGTTCTTGGGACCGTAGTGGAAGTTTTTTTTGGTACCAAAAGTGAAATATTATAGGCCATGGGAACTATTATCGACTATCAAGCTGAAGTCTATCTTGCAAAACAAATTCTCTTTTAATCTTAAACAGAAAGAGAGAAAGAGAAAGAGAGAGAGGGAGAGGGCGAAAGAGAGAGAGAGAGAGAAAGAGAAAGAGAGAGAGAGAGGGAGAGAGCGAAAGAGAGAGAGAGAGAAAGAGAGAGAGAGAGAGAGTAAATGTCCGCACATTGCAATACCACTTGGTTCATAGGAGTTTAATGCTTTTGCAACTATCTGGCGAAGCTGAATCAGTACGGTACAGGAGTACTCTTTGCTGAATCCTAAATGATCGTCATCGAAACAAATATTCTCTTTATCTGGGACAGAAACATCGCAATACTATTTTGTAGTCAAACCGCCATCGATGTTTGACCTGGGCAATGTTCATAAGTTTAACTCAAGCGGAATTATTTAGGGAAGCCGTATACGTTTGGTAGTGTAAAGCGGGTCACGCCCTGTTAAATCCCACTTGATTTGTCATCGAAACAAATACTCTATTCATCTTGAACAAAGAGAATAAATGACAGGGCATTGCAATACTATTTTGTAGTCAAACCGTCATCGATTTTTGTCTGAAATGCTTATGAGTTTAACTCCTTTGGAACTGTCTGGGGAAGCTAAATCAGTTCGGTACGGGAAAGTAGAATTACTCTCTGTTAAATCCCAGTTGATTTTCATCGACACAAATGCTCTGTGCATCTGGGACAAAGAAGAATAAATGACAGGACATTGCAATACTTAAATTATAGTCAGGCTGTCATCATAGAAAGCGATGTTTAACTCGATTGTAACGAACTGTATGGGGAAGCCGAATCAGTTTGGTACGGGAGATAAGGTTACATACATACATGCACACATAACTAATCATTACAACCCTTCAGTCAGTATGTCTGGTAAACAAACTTAAAATTTTAAAAATTTTTTACTTCCTATTAGTTAGCAACATCCCCCCATAGTGTTCCATCTGCTTCATGTATATTCGATCATGAAATAACATCCACATTTTTTAAACATGTTGCTCAAATATCAGCTACGATATACAAAATAATGTAAGTTTCCATACTTATGAAAATAAACATCTCATACAACAATGTATATAAACATTGTATCTCTACATGTTGATCGGCTTTATCCAACAATGTTGCCAATGTCTACTTTGCAGACATGGATGTCTCTATTGTCGCAGATTATGAATTAAATGTAGTGCAGTTGTCACTAACTGCTCGATTATTTATTATGCAACCCCCCTGATTGACTATCTAGAAATAATCAAGGTTAAGTAAGTGACCTTTTCACAGGGTACTGTAGACACAAAGAACATATTTTCAGTGTGGGAATCGTTTGACTTTAAACTGTGATGAGAATGAAACATTGGGACATTGACGCATTAATCCCAGTGACAAAGACAATAAGCTTGGAGGAGTCATTATAGTGATACCCTAAAAATTTAGAGGGAAGCATAATAGACAGCATGGTGTCTGTACTATGGCATCTCTATCAGATAATAATTCAAATAAAATTAAGGCGTCTTGTCATAAATTTTCGCAGCTGATTGTTATTTCGGATTTTGGGATATTTTAAGAAGACTAATAAAGAAGTTACCTAAAACGCAATCTACATAATTGGTCATTACAACCCCTTAGTCAGGATTCCAACCTAGTTTCTCACTCAACACAGGTGTGTGGTGTGTGTTTAATTTTAACCATGAGTGACAGGACCTACAATTTAAAGGTAAATTTTTGAGAAACTTTTCTTGGCAATTATCTTTACCCACTGTACTTGTATTTCCTAGGATTCATTCAGAATACAGCTCATGGTACAACAAGTTTCAGAACACCTTTTAGTCAGAATAACAGGCATTTTCTTGCAATTGGATACCCTTTAGTAAACTATCTCGGTGTAGACTGGCTTTTTGCCCAATCCACGGTTTATGGCAGTACATAGCTGCCTAATGGAGCCACTTCAACTCAATTATCCCGTATAAGCCGTTCAGACTAGCTTCAGAAACTTCAACAGGAGTAATGATGTGATTATAGAATTGAGAAGCTCTTTAGAATTCTCTGAGTCACCAGCAGATAACATATATTATTGGCCACTGCAAATCTGTAAGCCTAGTATCTAACACCACTAATGCTGTGTCTTTAATTTGATTCATGAGTGGGCAAGACCTACAAAGTGAACGTTGACTTTGATGGAATATTGCCAGAAGACAGTTTGGAAAGAATTTTTTAATTCTTTTGTTCCTTCCAGACATCAAGCGCTTAGTTTTCAATTCTCGTGCTCTCATCTAATAAGCCAAGATACTAACACTCAGTTGCGGCGGCCCGTGCCTTAATTTCACCAAAATTTTCTTTAAAGTTCCCCGCATTCTGTTTAAGAGTAAAAAAAGTCTCGGAAAGAATGTTTTTCTGCTTCTTCCAGACATCAAGCTTTGAGATTTAAATTCTTGAGCTATCATCTAGTAAACCAAGCCATTAACAACTAACCTATGGAGGTGTCTGCCCTAATTACTCCAACATTTTTTACAGTTCCCTCACTCTTCTTAATTTTCTTCTTCTTCTACTTTTGTTGTTATTGGTTCACTTTTTATCCCTCGTTGCTTAGGCATGTATTCCTTAGCTACCTCCGACTTCTTCGAAGACAGTTTGTCGCCCTTTCCTGTTTTTCTATGGGCTACAGTGCCCCGTAACCCAGTATAGGCGTGTGTTATGTTGACGTATACGCCGTAAAGAGTCCGTGCAACTTACGACACCCTTTGATTTGACGAGCTAGGATCCCAAGGTTTTAATTGCTGCTTGAGTGACAACCTATATGATCAAGTTTGAAGGAGTTTGGTTCCTGCTTTCAGTCATACATGCAGCTTGTTTAAGAGCAAAAATCTCCGCCTGAAATACTTTGGTCCCGGTTAGGTAATCTGTATGAGTGGTTGCTACCCTAGCTTCCATGTACCTAGCTTTACCACTTTCTTTTCTACTTCAAGGGACACCCTTCACAAAATGCATTTGCTTTGGGGGGTTGGTGGTAATCATGCATTCGCTTAATATTTGCATGTTTTTATCAATTGTTTTATGATATTTGGTATGTATGTCTATATATGTGTGTCTGTGTGACTGTCCGTATGTATGTATGTATGTATGTATGTGTGCAATTATTTTCTCTTTAACTTGCCATGCATACCACCAAGTGTGACTAGAGATGTTCGCCATGCGTTTATTATTCTTATTATTGTTATTGATGTTGTTGTTGCATGATGTATTTATTATTTATTGTTGTTGTTGATGTTGTTGTTGTATTAAATTGTTTTAAATATTTTCTTTGTTTTTCATTTCTTTTCTTTTTTTTCTGTGACGTACACGAACACACAATAATTTAAATTCGCTCTCAAAGGAGCACTTTTTTTTTATTGTTTAGATGACGCCATCAATACCAATACCACACACACACAAACACCAATGCATATAAACAGCTAACCAGGGTAACTGTAATGAGAGAAAAAGAGCACAAAACAATGAACACACACATACATGTGCATACAATATGATTTAAATTAACAGAGAAAAAATAAAGGGTTCTTGTTGTTGTTGTTATTGCTCTTCTTGATTTTTGTTGCTGTGCTGTGTTGTGTTGTTATTGTTATTGGCAGCATAACGACGCTTGATGGCAAATGAATGATGATAGTGAGGATGAATGAGTGAGTGTATGTACACTCAATGAATTGCTAGTTATGTCACGTTCTATAGTCAATTTATGTTGTTGTTGTTGTTGTTGTTGTTTTTTGTTTTTGTATATGTTCTCCCCCTTTTGTTCTTTCCATTAATAATTGTGTGCGGTATTGTTAAATTGTAAGTGAAAGTGTGAGGTTATGGACGTATGCGTGTAAACAAAAAGAAGAGAAGACTTCTTTCATAAACACGTACTAATTTTTATAGGTGTTCGCTTGCAACACATACATACATACATACATGCAAACATGTTTGAAATGAATGCTTGTTTTTATAAATAATTGACATTGATGACTATTCTGATTTTCTGTTGTGGTTGGATGTGTTTGTTGTTGTCGTTGTTGTAGTTGATTGTAATGTTGGTGTTGCTGCTGACAATGACGCCTGATGATCATGGTAATGGTGTTGATGGCATCATCATTGCCTCAAAGATAATGGTTCTCGTGTTGCTTGAAAAGAATATCAATGAGGGTGTGCATGCCATTGTTGTTGTTGTCTTCAGTCTTCATTTCTGAAGTGTTTTGTAATAAGGAAATGATGTTAGAAAACATTTATTTAAATAAA